>VXBP01001719.1:212480-244400 GCA_013400115.1 Rhinopomastus cyanomelas | reverse complement strand
CCGCCGGCGGCGGGCCCGCTCCTATAGCAGAGCGCGGCCACCGTCCCGCCGTAGACGCGCCAGGCCAGGCAGATCCCCAGCAGGCTAACGCCCAGCCAGAGGAGCAGCAGCTGGCACAGCGCGGCCCTCATGTCCTGCGCCGCCCACTCGGCCGACAGCTCCCGGCCTAGGGCCGACAGCGCCCGCCACAGCATCGCTGCGCTGGGGCGGGCCCGCGCGGACACGGGGTCTCCCGGCTTGCGCCGGGGGCGTGGCCTCTAGCCATGACGTAAGCCCTGTTTGTGGGCGGGGGCTGGGCTAGGGACCGGGCCGCTGTGGCGGGGGGGGGGGGNCCGCTGTGGCGGGCGGCGGGGCGGAGGCGCGGGACTCGCGGCAGCGGTGGGTGCGGGAGCCGGGACCCAGTGGCGGGGGCGGTTGTTCCGCCGCTGACGGCCGTGGTGCCCGCAGGTACGTGCTGGGCGGTGGCGCGGGGCTGCTGCGCGAGGCGGCAGTGCTGGTGTCGGAGCTGCGTGGGAACGGAGCGCAGGTGGCGGCCGCGCTAGTGCTGGCGGGAACGGGGAGAGTCGTTCTGCATGATCGCGGTACCAACAGGTACCGGTGGAGTCAGGCTGTGCGTGCGGGCGGGTTCACCGTAACGGGCACGGGTGTCAGGAACGGGGGTGAGTGGGGATGCCAGTAACAAGGAGAAGTATGGGCGTAGTCCTGCTAAAGCTTGTGGACAGGGGTCCCGGTAACGGGTAGAGTTATGGATGGGGATTCCGGTAACGGCTACAGTTATGGGTGGGGGTCCCAGTAACGGGTACGGTTATAGGTGAGTGTCCTGGTAATGGGTAGAGGTATGGGCAGGTGTCCCAGGTAGGGGTGGCGGTCCCGGAAATGCCTAGAGGTACAGGCAGGGGTCTCAGGAATGGATTCAAGTGTGGATGGGGGGTCCCACTACCGGGTACGGGTGTGGGTCCCCATAATGAGTATGCATACACACAGGAGTCCCAGTAATGGGTATGCTTATGGCTGGGGTCCCACTACTGGGTATAAGGTATACATACAGGTAGGAGACCCAGTAATAGGTACAGTATGGTACAGGTATGTGTAGGGATCCTAGCAATAGGTAGAGGTATGGGCAGTGGCCCAAATAATTGATAGAGATACAGACAGTTTTCCTAGTAACAAGTACAATTAAAGATGTGGATCCTAGTACCAGGTATGTGTGTGGGTCCCTGTAATGGGTATGGGATTGGGTACAGATATGGGTCCTGGTAATGGCTATAGATACAGGCAAGGGTCCTAGTACTAGGTCTGGGCGTACATTATGGTCATGGATGTGGGTGCAGCTGGGGGATCTCTGTTGCAGGTACAGGCATGGGGGCTCCCAGTAACAAACTTAGACTGGCAGGTCCTGGTAAGGAGTGTGTAATGGGAGGTCCCTGTCATGCATGTGGTCCAGGGTGCCCCCCATTGTCATGGGGAGTGTCCATGGGATGTACCACGTCATGGGTATGGCCCTCGGCATAAAGACCCCCACCATTGCCCTGTGAAGAATCCTACTGTGGCGAGCAGCACCGTAAATCCACGGGGTAGCCCACCACATACCCACCTTGCAGTTCCTCCTTGGGGAGAGCGACATAGGCCAGAACCGTGCAGAGGCATCCCAGCGGGCCCTGGCTGAGCTGAACCCCCTTGTCGTGGTGGAGGCTTACACCAGGGAGCTGTCAGAGGACTTCCTCACCTCCTTCCAGGTGAGTCCATGCCCCCCGGCTCGGAGAAACCTCCCAGGATAGTGACACTCACAGACAACTCCAACACAGGTGGTGGTGCTGACCTGCTGGAGGAGCAGCTCCACATCGGGGACTTCTGCCATGACAAAGGCATCTGCTTTATCGTGGCCGATGCCAAGGGTTTGGCAGGGTAAGGGGTCTCTGCTGTAGGGTTCTGCCACTTGCTCTGCGTCACCCTGTCCCCAGAGCCCCCTGCCCTGCTCTGCAGTCTGCAGGACCTAGTGGTGTGGTTCGTCCCCTATACCACTGATTCTTCCCAGGCAGCTGTTCTGTGACTTCGGGGAATGCTTCATAATTGATGATCCTGAGGAAGGAGACCCGACCTGTGCAGCCGTGCAGCACATCTCCCAGGTGGGAGGGCAGACTCCGGCTCCTCTGAAACTCCGCTGCCTCGTGCCCTGACTCTATGCTACCTGAGACTGGTCCCTCACCCTCAAGTCCCTTCCTTCTCCACCTCAGGGCAACCCAGGTGTGGTGACCTGTGTGGGAACAGAAGACAACCAAGGTCACCACTTCTGCTATGGGGACCTGGTGACATTTTCTGGCGTGGAGGGCATGACGGAACTGAATGGCCAGGAGCCTGTTCCTGTGCACGTGCTAGGTGAGCTGTGCACTGGGTTCCGGCTGCCCTGGGCCAGGGTTGGAGAGCTCGCTGGGTCCCATCACCCTGACGTCCATCCCTGCTTTGTGTCCAGATGCCTTCAAGTTGGAGATCAGTGACACCAGCTCCTTCTGTCCATACCGCTGTGGAGGCACAATCACACAGGTGCGGCTACCTCAGGAACACTCCTATGTAAGTCCCCTCTTGACCCCATAGCGCTGTCAACCAGGCTGGAGCACGGCCACACCCTGTCAGACTGTACCTACCCCTGAGCAAGAGCCCTCGTGACTGCTGGCACTGCACCGGCAGAAGCCCCTGCGCCAGGCACTGGCAGAGCCCAGGATCCAGGTGGCGAGTCCCAGGGATCTGCCACGCAGCCTCAGCCTCCATGCTGCCTTCCAGGCCCTGCACGCCTTCCGCAGTGAGTGGGGCCGTCTGCCCCGGTCCAAAGCACTGGTGAGACCTCTATCTTGCCCCTGCACAGCCCCTTCCTCCAGTACCCTGGTGCCCTGTCATGCTGCCAGGGGCTGCCCTCACCCCTCTGCCCACAGGCGGATGCAGAGCAGGTGCTGAAGTTTGCATGGAACGTGGGGCTGCAACAAGGTCCCCTGGACGAGGATGTTGTGTGAGCTTTTGCCAGCGTGAGTGGTGGGGACCTGTGCCCTGTGGCTGCTGTTGTGGGGGCCATGGCAGCCCAGGAGGCACTGAAGGTGAGCGAGCTGCTGCCCAGGCGATGGAGTTGCGTTGGTCATGCTCCACATGTCCGTCAGTGCTTGGTGACCACGAGAGGGCACCTGCTGCCTAACTGGGGACAGCAGCCAGCAGGACTGGGATGGGACGTCAGGGGAGACCCTACTGACCACAGAGCTGATGGGGCTGCCATCACTCCAGGCTATCACCAGGAAGTTCCTGCCTCTGGACCAGTGGTTGTACTTCGATGCCCTGGAGTGCCTGGAGCTGGAGGGGGCTGTGCAGCTGGCGGAGGAGGACTGTGCCTCAGTGAGAGAGTGTGCCAAGACCGTCCCAGGCACTCGGAAGGGTGTTGCAGCCACCGTGGTCACATGGCTTCTCCATTCTGGCAGAGGGGCTCTCGTTATGATGGCCAGATTGCAGTTTTTGGATCTGCCTTCCAAGAGCTGCTGGGCCGCCAGAAGTACTTGGTGGTGAGCAGGGACGGGTACGGTAATGGTGGCAGGTGCTGCAGACCAGCTGGTTGATGGTCCAGGAGGTGCAGCAGCTCTGACCTGGCAGGTGGGAGTCGGTGCCATTGGCTGTGAGCTGCTCAAAAACTTTGCCATGATGGGGCTGGCAGCAGGGCCAGGTGGGAACATCACCATCACTGATATGGACACTGTTGCTCTCTCCAATCTCCATCGGCAGTTCCTCTACCGCTCAGCAGATATATCGGTGAGGTGGGGGCCCAGCTCCTGCTGAAGGGCACCTGAGCTGTCCCAGGGGTTCCCCAGCAGAGCTTTGGGGTGGGGGAGAGCTGGTCACTCCATCTCTGTCCTGGCAGAAGCCGAAGTCAGAGGTGGCCGCAGCAGCTGTGTGGCACCTGAGTCCCGCTGTCAGGATAACAGCTTACCAGAACCAGGTGGGACCTGCTACTGAGACACTCTACGGAGACAACTTCTTCCAGAGCTTGGATGGTGTTGCCAGTGCCTTGGACACACTGAAGGCCCATGAGTGCCAGGGAGGGGAAGGGAGCCAAGTGCCTGGACATGCCACCCAGCTCACTGGTGCCTCTGGCTTTCCATAGGTGCCTACTTGGACAGCCGCTGCCGCCGCTACCTCACACCACTGCTGGACTTGGGCACAGAGGGGCCACGGGGGAACGTTCTGGCCATGGTGCCATTTGTGACCAAACCACTGGGAACAGTCACCATCCCTGAAGATGTCACCTTCCCTTCCTGCGCACTGCGGTTCTTCCCACACAGCATCCAGCACACGCTGCAGGTAGGCTGCACTGTGCTGGTCCCCAGCCCCTGGCCAGGAGGCACTGGGACCTTTGTCTTCCTTTCCCATTTCCTCCTCTGGCAGTGGATCCTGGGCAGGATATGGCCCCAGCTACTTCCTGTGGACAGCCCAGCAATGCTGCCAGCCCCTGAGTGACCTCTCCCTCCTCGTGGGCACAGAGGTGGTCCTGGTGCTTAACCTCTGCTCCCCATCCACAGTGGGCTCGCGATGAGTTTGAGGGGCTCTTCCAGTGACGCGCAGAGCACGTCAACCGGTTCATGGAGTAAGTGGGCTTTGGGGAGTGGTGCCAGGGTGGGTGTGAGTGCGACAGGCCACTGCATACCTCCTGGGGCATCCCATGGGGTTGCTGGTGGCCCAGCAGCAGTGGTGCCTGGTTTTACAGAGACCCAGCTTTCCCAGAGCAGCTGCCAGCAGGGCAGGCCCTTGCATTCCTGGAGCAAGTGCATGAGAGCCTGCAGGAGCGGCCACAGGACTGGTGGGACTGTGTGTGCTGGGCTCGCCAGCACTGGCAGACCTGCTACCATAATGATATCACCCAGCTGCTGCTCACCTACCCACCCGAGCATGTGAGCCTGGTGCTTGTGGGGATGGCAACCACTACACTCTGTCCTTGTGACATACGTAGCCTTGAGTCTGATTCTGCTCTCCCCATGCCAGGAAACCAGCCCAGGTGTTCCCTTCTGGGTAGGGGACAGGATCTGTCCCCATCCACTGACATTTGACCCTGACAATGTGAGTGCATGTGGGTCTCCTGCCAGGGACCCTGTGGATGGAGGGAGAGCTGAACCTGGGCTGCATGCGGTGGATGCCAGATTGTAGTTTGGCTCCCACTGCAACAGCTGGTCTGTGGGCTGGGTCTGTGCCCGCTTGTGGACCACCCAGGCATGATGCCCCATGGTCCCTGCTTGCCTCACAGGACACCCACATGCAGTGCATTGTGGCTGCTGCCCACCTCTTTGCCCAGGCACACAGGGTGCCACCGTGCAGTGACCTGGCAGCTGTCCAGAGCATCCTCAGCAGTGTGGTCCTGGAACCCTTCTCACCCCAGGAGAGGCTCCAGATTCCCCTCACAGAAGAGCAGGAGGAGTCATAGGTGCCTACAGGTGAGGCTCGTTGTCCCCCAGTGTTGTCCAGCTCATGTCCTGGGTCCAGCCTGGTGGCAGCAGGGCTGCCCTGCTGCTCCTTCTTGCCACAGTGTGCAGGAGGACCCAGACTGAGATAAGGGGGCACCATGCTGCTCCCTCATCAGTGCCACAGTGCAGGGGTAGCACCCCAGTACTCCCTGTGCCCTCAGATAATGGGAGGTTAGAGAACCTCACCCAGAACCTGGTGCAGCAGAGACAAGAGCTGGTAGGGAGCGAAGGGGTGCAGGTACCCCTCATGGAGCCCATCTACTTCGAAAAGGTACCTGAGAGTGGGCCGGCTGCCCAGCCTGGCTTGGGGGGGCTGATGCCCCCATGGCATGCCAATGCCCCCATGCTCTTTCCTGCAGGACGATGACGTCCATGTGAATTTCGTCATGACAGCATCCAACCTGTGTGTGGAGAACTACAACATTCCTCCTGCTGACTGGCTGATGGTGAGGGGGGCAGCCTGTGGGGTTGAGGGTCCCAATCCCATACAGGGCAGCCAGTGACTCCTGGCCTACCCTCAGAGCAAGCGGATTGCTGGGCGGATCATGCCTGCCGTCATCACCACCACAGCAGCCGTGGCTGGGCTGGCATGCCTGGAGGTCTACAAGCTGGTATGGGGGTGCCAGGACCTCCGCCGCTACCGCAACAGCATCCTCTGGTTGTCCAACTGCCAGCTGCTCCGCTTCCAGCCCTCACCTCCCACCACCTTCCAGGTGGGTCCTTCTCCCCTGGGGTCGGACAGGTTGGAAACACCCAAGGGACCCAGCATGCCCCACAGGAGGCTTCTTTGAAGCAACGGCAAAGGGACCTAGAGGTGAGGGGGTGGCTATGCAGGATAGGCAGCACTGGCCACAGGGCTCCGGAAATGTTGCTGGGTGTCACAGTGAGTTGGGCATGTGGCCAGGCAGCTATGAACCAGCTCCTTCCTGTGGCCACTTGCCTGGCAACAAACCCCAACTGCTGTCCTGCTTGCCCAGCTGGAATGCTCTGGGGCACCCATGGGGCTGGAGGCAGCACTGGCCACCCCACAGGGGGCCCCACAGCCAAGAGGGTTGGGGGGGCTGCAGCTGCCACGCATGTCTGGGTTATGGAAACCAGCTGCAGCAGCCAGAGAGCAGCTGGCACAGGGCCGGGAAGGGCTGCCCAGGAGGAGTGGAGCTGGGGGTCCCAGGGATGGGGGACTGAGCTGCAGCCGCTGCAGTGGGGAGGGAAAGCAGGGGCGGGGGCAGACCCAGATTGGGACTGTCTGGGCGATAGAGGCCCCTTTGTCTGGGGGTTTATGGCGTGCAAGGAGCCCTTCCGGTATGGCAGGAAGCGTCGATTGGAACCAGATTGGCCTGGGGGGCCCAGGGCCAGGGGCAGGAAGAGGGGGAGGAGGCGCTTCCACTGCCTTACACCAGCTTTAACACTGTTTCGGGCTTCCCAGCCACTCTATGGTCCTCGTGTGCCCAGTGTTGTGCCATGCCAGCCACCGTCCCACCTGGGTTGGCACTGTCCTTGGGTGGAAGATACCACAGGGGCTGGCTGTGCCCTCAGGTCCCCATGGTGCTCTGCACCTCCACATCATGTGGCAACAATGCCTCATGCAATATTTCACACCCAACTGCATGGTCATGGTGGGAAAATGGGTCCACTTTGGCTACAGGAGCCAACTTGGGGGATGCCAGAGGGATGTGTTCCCTGGGGCGCTGGGATGGGCAGTGGCAATTCCCTCTGCACCAAGCAGTTGCTGCCCTGGTGAGGATGGGGTTAAGCCCTTCCATCCAGGTCGGATAAGTGCAGGCAGGAGGTGAGAAGGTGACAGAAGGCAAGGGGAGGGGACAGTGTCCAGGTACCAATACCCCTTCCAGCAGGGCCAGGGCCAGCTCTGGTGTTGCCTGCAGTGAGGGCAGATGGCCAGGCAGCCATGCCAGACAGTATGGGGCTGTATCCGGTGCTCAGCCACAAACTTGGCGCCTTGCTGGCCCCCTCAGGCTGGAGTCGGGGGCAGGAGGGGGGGGCAGCAAGTCGTGAGAGGATGTGATTGTGCGGGGCTACTCAGTCCTTCAATGGCCCTTTGTGAGTCTGTCCTGGCCCGGGGCTGGGGCATGGCTGTGGTCCCCACTGCCCGTGGCCCCAGACCAGTCCCCCTGCCTGTGCTGCCGTTCCCCAGCTCTCACACTCCACCAGTCCCTGCCCTGTGGGGTTGGGCAGCTGAGATTTGGGGTGCCCACTGCTACCCCACACTCCCCACTACAGTACAGCGGGCAGGAGTGGAGCTGCTGGGACCAGCTGGAGCTGCAAGCAGTCAGCGCAGATGGGCAGGTGATGACAGTGCAGGGAGTCCTGGACTGGCTGCAGGTGAGCCTGGTGCTGCAAGCACTCAGTCAGGTCACCCTGAAGGATGGAAGGCTGGATCTGACCCTCACCTCTTGCAGAGGACTTACGGCTGGACAGTGATCATGCTCCTGTGTGGTGACACCATACTCTATAACAGGGAGCTGGATGAGAAGATGCAGGCGCAGAGGTAGGTCCCTACCTCTGGGGTCCAATCCTGCCCTGGAGTGGGAGCTGCTGCCAGACCCTTCTCTCTGTCTTTCCATCCTGAGCTGCTCCAGCTGCAGCCCAGCTCCCAACCAGCTGCTGGATAAACATCCTGCCGGCAGCACTTCCCGTGGTGGGACCCCTGCCCGGCCCCTCGCTTCTGGCCCCTGCATCCCCTAGCCTGGCCAGGTGCCTCAAAGACTGCAAAGGCTCCCCTGGAGGCGAAACCAGCACCCTCACAAACCCCTTTCCGTGCTACAGGTTATGGGAGAACGTGGAGGAGGACTCTAGGGAGCCACTACAGCGGGAGCTGATGCTGCTGTATGTGTGCGAAGGAGAGGATATGGAAGCAGAAGATACCGGTCCACCTCTCCTCTGCATTCTATGCTGAGTAAGGGGCTGGCTTCCCCCACCCCGTGCAATAAAAGCTGCAGGATGCACTAGCTCTCATGGTGCCAACCACAATCAGGGTACAGGTAGTCCCACTGATAAAAGTGTCTGTGCCTGTACCATACAAAATGAGGGTTTATTTACAGCGAGGGGTGGGCAGTGGCAGGCAGGGCTAAATGTAGCCAATAAAGTCATTGCAGATGATGGGCTGGCGGCTGCGGCTGTTCATGAGGGCAGTGAAGCGGTGGAAGTCCGTGGCCAACTGGGCAATGTTGCTGTGGGACTGGTGGAAGCAGGCACCTTTGGGCTGCCCGCTCAGCCCCAGTGGACAGGAGAAACGTTTGGTGGCATCACGGCTCCCAGACCGGGTACCTTCAGCCCCCCGGGGCCGTGCCATGTTGGCCAGCTTACGGCGTACATTGCCTGAGAGGCTGAGCAGGAAGGCTGGGGGCTTGGCCAGCCGGCGGGAGGGTTCGGGGTGGGGTCTGCACCGTGGCTCAGTGCCCACCTCGGGCAGGTCCATCCAGTTCTCTACTAGGTCTGCAAAGCAGTTGTCACCCAGCACCAGGGGCTGCCGGTTCCGGCTCTGTGACAGCAGTGCCACAGTCCAGTCCTTTGCATCGGCTGGCTCCAGTACCCGCCACTGCTCCAGGCAGGCATCCGATGTGGATTTGGGGCGAGCACGGCCAGCGGGGGCAGGTGGTGGTGCAGTGGGGCCAGCTGAGAGCCGATGTGCCCGGTGGCAGGGCGGGGGGTGCCGGCGTCGCACAGTGACCTCCTCCCGCCACGTGCTTCCCGATGCCTCCGAATACCCCGAGTCAAACTCCAGACTGCGCTCGCTGGCTGGGGGGGAGCAGGCGGCCGGGCTCCCCCCCTCCTCTTCCTCATCCCTCGGTTCCATGGTACAGGCTGAGTCCACTGCTGAGCTGGGGTACGAGGGACGACCAGCTGGTCCCGTTGCCCCTGCGGCGGGGTGCGGCGGTGCCTGCCACGGGCCGGGCATGTGTGTCCGCGGGGTCGCCCACCCTTCCCGACGGCAGCGCTGCGGAGAGAAAAGGCAAGTCAGCTCCGACATTGTTACCATGAACCCCTTCCTACACTGCCAGCCCCAGTCCCACTCTGCTCGAACTGGGGGTTTATCTGGTGGAGCCGGGCGTGAGTGGGGTGCGGGGAGCGGAGCGCAGGTTCCGGCTTGCCCGCAGCCCCGGGCACCGCTTTCCTGCGGCTCCTGCGCGGAGCCAGCCGGCGTGCAGCGGCATGTCGGGTGAGCAAGACGGCACCCAGCCCCGGCCGTGCCTGCGGGAGATGACACAGGGCCGCGGCACGTAGGAGTTGGGCGTCCCGCTGCACCCCCGCCCCCGTCCCCACCTACCCCGCTGGATCACCCTGCCAGCAGGACCCCACTCAGTGGTCGAGGGCCAAGTGCAGCCCCAAGGCACCCAGAGGTGGTGGGGTGGGTGTTCGTCCCCTTACAAAGTGCTCGGGTAGGGCCACCCCACCCAACCGGTGCCCTCCACGCAGGCAGGGCCACCCCACCCACCCGGGTGTCCTCTAATGCTGGGGACACCCTGGGTGATGTCAGGGCGCAGCTGAACTTGTGCCCAAGGCATGGGGCCACCCAAAGTGCAGGGAGAGTGTGGGGCTGGGGCAACGGGGGCTGAACAGAGCTAGCAGGGGCTCCTGCAGCTGGGCCGCTCCTTGCTCCTGAATTCCTATTGTCTGAACCCAAAAGCAGGGTGTTCCAACCGTTTTCCTTTCCGCGCCAGAGCTGCGGGAAGCTGAGTGAGCAGAAGGGGATCAGTCCCTGAGCCCATTAAAACGGCCACCTCTGGCCAGCCCTGAGCGAGCTACCGGCCAGTTTGTCCTCATCCCAGTACCCACTGTCCAGGACCCCTTTAGCTAGCCTTGCTGACGACATGCCACCACCCCGAGCTGCTCAGTTCGGGCACTGACCAGGGACACCAGCGCACGGGCTGGGGAGCTGGGCAGGCCCAGGGGAGCCAGCTGGGTCGCCCTGTCACCGTCTGTCCCCTTGGGGCAGCCTGGGCGAGCGGCAGGGTGGCAGCTCCTGGGTGACAGTGCCGCTGGCACCGCGACAGCCGGGCACCGCGACAGCCGGACGCCGCGTCCCTCTGCCACCCGCGTCCCACCGGGTCAACCCCGTCCCCTGCCTCGGCCTCACGGCGGGGGATGTCACGGCGCTGATGCCGCCGGCACCGCGTTGACATCACGACGATGCCCGGGCGGTTCGGCGGGGCGTGAGCACGCTGTGTCTGTCGTGTCCCCTCCCGTCCCGTGTCTCCTTCTCGGTGCCCGCGGCGACACTCACCCAGTCGGCGCCGAGTTGTCCCGGGCAGGCGTCCGGGCGGGGGCTGGGCATTGCCCGCTCCGGTGGTGTCGGATCGGCAGGAGAGTGCAGCTCAACCCCGTCCGTCCCCACTGACTCCCGGCACTGCCCGGAGAGCTCCACCCCACCCCGTCGCAGCCAATGGGGCCATCGTAACGTGAGCACCGGCACCGCCACCCCCGGGGCCCCGCCCCATCCCGCCGCCCCGGGGCCCCGCGCTGGGCACCGCCCGGGCACCTCCTCAGCGAGGCCCGTGGCACCGGCTTCACGGGCACCGGGGGAGCCTGGACGGGGTGGGGCGCAGCCTCCTTACCGGGGTCTGGTGAGACGCTGAGATATTAGAGTACAGGAGGAACCGCTGGCCCCGGCCACAGGCTCTGCCAGCACCTATTAATTACGAGCTAATAGGGCTTAATAGGAATTCCGTGACGAGCGGGTCTGGATTGTAAATGGGGAGAACGGGGCCAAAATTCACCTCCCGGGTCTTCTCAAATCCTGGGTGCGGAGTGGACATGAAATCCCCTGGGTATCACTGCCCACCTGGCCTGCACTGGATAGCCCGAGGAGCAGAGATGCGTGAAGCAGCATAGCCCTGCCCTGGCGTGACACTGAGCCAGGGTGGTGCTCAGCACCCGTGGCAACGGGCTCTGGCTTGTCCCAAACACCCCGTGAGCCATGGGCATGCACGGACGCCTCATCCTCCTCCTCTTCAGTCTTCATGCCCCAGGTAGGCACTTTAGGATTACCTTTTGACAGACCCTAGTGGGTCTGTCAAAAAAACAGGAGAGGTACAGGAGACAGGGTCCCCTTGGTTGTCCCTATCTGCCTAGGGCTGACCCCAGGATGGGCTGAGGGACTGGCAGATCAGGCAAAGAGGTGAGGTACCATCCTTAAGGTACTCATGGGGCATTACAGGGCTTCTTTTAGGGTAGCACTGGGACATCCTTGAGGCATCACCAGATCATCCTTGGGACATCATCACTGCACTTATGGGGCATTGCCAGGTTATCCTCAGGGCATTACCAGGGCATTTATGGGGCATCTTGTGGGCATCAGTGGGGCATATCCCGGCACCATTGAGGCATCTCTGGAGCATCTTGAGGGTACCGCTGGGAACCACCCACCCTGGGCATTACTGAGGCACACTACCACTGCTGAGGTGACATTTTCTTCTTTGCAGGGACTTTTGTCACAGCAACAGGTAAGAGTTGGGAGCCCACCCTGGGAAGGGGAAGACCTGTGCTTGGGTGCAGAGCAGAGCTCTCAAGGCGCAGCAGGTTGTGTAGTTGGTGCCACTGGTTGGATGTGTGTTTGTTCCTTGGGCTCTCCCACCAGCCCTACCTGACCTACCACGTGTGGTGACGCTGAGTGAGGATGCAGCGCCGGGCACCCACGTGGCCAATGTGACCGTGTCCTGCAGCAACGTGAGCAGTAGCCCCAATGTCACTCTGCGCAGCACTGAGCTGGAACACCCCTTCAACACCATTGCCATCAGCGCTGACTCCATGGCCGCTGCCACATTTCAGGCAGAGGTATGGCTGAGGGGATGGGGAGTGGAGCAGGAGCCTGTGGGTGCCCTACTGAGCACTGTGTCCCCATGGCAGGTGACACTGCGTGCTGGTGCAGAGCTCAATGCCCGCCGTGTGCACCAGTATGCCCTGACCCTGTGGGCTGCTTGTCCTGGCGAGAACGAAGTGGAAGAGTGGCTCTTTGTCTATGTGACGGTGGGGCAGGCACTGCGCTGTGACACCCCTTTTGCCAGCACAAGTAGGATTTGGAGGGTAGGGGACAGTGGGGGTTGTGGGTGCCAGGTGACAGTGTGCTCTCACAGCCATGCTGTGCTGCAGGAGGAGATACAGTGCGTGTGTCGGCAGATGTGGCACCCAGGACACCTCTGTACGCAGTGCTGCCACAGCCGCTCAGCAGGTTGATGGTGAGTGGGGGCTGCTCACAGACCCTAGCAGTGGGGGATGGCAGAACGGTGGATGTGGACTGGGGACAGGGGTTCCCATCCTCTTCTCACCACCCACCTCTCTCTGCAGTTCAGGCTCCAGAACCATGACACACCACTCATACTCACCCGCCGGGGCCTGGTGCTGGCACCTGCCAGTGGCTTTGACCTCACCAAGGACACCCAGGTGGGCACCAGCATCTGCAGGGTGTCACAGCCACCTCTCAACCTGCTCGAGCTTAGCACTGCCTGCAACTCTCTACAGAGAGCTTCCATGTCCCCACAGTCCCAGGAATGCTTGAGCTCTGACCCTATCGCCAGTTCCATCACCTTCTGCATCTTGAGTCCTGTCTCAATGCTTATCTCTGTCCTGATTCATGTCCCATTCTGGTCTCCAGCTGGTCCTCATCTCCATCCCACTTCCCACCCTTGTTCCTGCTCTAAGCCCCATTCTTATGACTGTCCCACTCCCCTTTCCTGTCTCTGTCCCCTATTCCTGTCCCCGTTGCCCTCCTCATTGCTATCATTCCTGTCTATCTCCACCACTCTCCCTCCGTGGACAGAGGGGTTGCATTGTCCTCACTTGGAGCTGTCCCTACAGGAATTCAGGCTGGAGATTGAGGTGATGGACCATCATGGGCACAATTGCAGTGGGGTTGTGACGGTGGAGGTGTTGCCATCACGCCGTCCCCGTGTCACCTTTCCGTGAGTATGGCTGGGACAAGGCAAGGGGTGCTGGTGCCATCACACAACACCCCATTGCCCAATTTCCCCACAGCAAGTCGCAGCAGGCCCTGACAGTGCCAATGGGCATTGGACCCCTGGATGTGGTCACACAGGTCCAAGCCACTGGTGACAACATCCGCTACACCATCCTTGCTCCCCTGGCACCCGCACTCTTCACCATTAATGAGCGTAAGCAGCACAATGGGGGTCCCCAGGGGTACCCTCCCCCCACTGCCATGCCTGGCACAAGGCTCTGCCTTCTCCTGCAGGGACGGGGTTGATCCGCAGCACCCGCCGGCTGGAGGGGGCCCACGCAGGCATCCTCGTCCGGGCATACAATGCGCTGCACCCTGATGACCAAGACAACACCGCGCTCAACATCACAGTGCAGGGCACGGACCATCGGGCACCGAGCTGTGTCCCAGCCATCTTCGTGTATGGTTTAGGGGATAGTGGGGTGTGGGGGCTATTCTGTTGTGTAGAGAACGTGGTGAACAGGAGTTGAGCTACTGGCTGCCCCTCAACAGGTCCCAGGTGCCTGAGACAGTGTCCCCTGGCAGCACCCTGGTAGCTCTGAGGTGCACCCAGCCCCTGGGTACCAAGGGGGATGTGCACTATGCCCTCGAGGGGCCCCCCACCTCCTGCTCCCACTTCCGCATGGACGGGCCACAGCTGCAGGTGAGTGGGGCCACGGGCAGTGCCATGGCCTGGATCTGGAGGAGCTCAGTGGGACAGTGTGGGTCCCCCTGACAAGTGCCACCATACCAGGTCCTAGCCCACGCCTTCCCAGGGCTTTCTGCTCTCCAAGACCTGCCCATTGCCCCCCCTTGCCATGTCGTGCTCCCCTGTCAGTGCATTTTCACAGGGTGCCCTGGCTCTGTGTGATGTGCCAACTTTGTGTCACATGCCAGCTTTGTAGGGCACTTGGGCTCTGCCTAATTCCTCTGCCCTGGCTTGGCAGGTCAACACCACCCTGAATTATGACTCCGAGGCCATGGCTGCTTTGGGTTTCCAGTTCACAGCCACCATTGTGGTGACGGTGGGAGGGCAGCACCTGCAGACCTGTGAGTGCCTGTGTCCCTGGGGGGTGCCTGGTGGGAATGCAATGGGAGAGGTCACAAGGGAGATGGGGCAAAAGCCCCTTCCTGACCCAAAAACCGGCAGATCATAGAGGAAATAATTCTTTCCTGCTGCCCCAGAAATGGATGGGAGTAGTGCCACAATCCCCATGTTCCCCAGCCCATCCTGGAGAAAGCACACCCAGCCTGATGTGGGCTGCAGGCTGATGCCAGCATGTTTGTGCTGCTGTGTGCTGCACAGCCCGTGTGCCCGTGCTTGTGACAGTGACGCCTGTCAATGAGTTCACACCATCGTGCCCCAGCGGTGCCACCTTCACTGTGCTGGAGACGGCGGCTTTTGGCAGTGCTGTGGGGCGTGTAGCTGGCACCGACCACGACTTCCCACCAGACAGCCTTGAGTACAGCCTGGAGGGGGGCCCTGGCCCCACACAGCCCTTCTCCATTGACACACACACCGGTGAGTGCCTGGATCCTTCCCCAGCTCTCCACTGCACCCCATGGCACCTATGAGCAGCAGCTCATGCTAGCTCTGCAGGTGAGATCCGTGTGGTGGGACCCCTTGACTCGCAGCAGCATAAGAGCTACAGGCTGACAGTGCAGCTGACGGACACTCACAATGACCTGGACCCAGTGAAGCGCCGGAGCTGCCTGTGTGAGGTGACTGTGCGTCTGCAGGTGAGAGTGTGAGTCTGGTGGGTGAACCATGGTGGTTCTGAGTACTCTGGGTGCCAGACCACCTTCCCCTGTTCCCAACAGGCCGTGTCAGACAAGGCACCTGTGTGCAGCCCTGAGGTGCAGGAGCTGCGCATCACCGCTGTTTGGGGTGGCCGCCAGCTCATCACCCGCCTGCTGTGCCAGGGCAGCCCTGACGGCACTGTGCTGGCTTACAGCATCACTGAAGGTGAGGAACAGCCACAGCACAGCCTGGTCCCTCACCATGGTGTGGCACTGAGTAGATCGTGTTGTCCAGGCAATGAGGATGGGCGCTTCTGGCTGGAGGGCAACACTGTCTTCTACCTTCCCGACAACCTCATTGAGCCCCGCACCTTTGTGCTGCTGGTAGAGGTGTGGAAAGGTGGCCCCAGTGCCTTCCGCCACAGCACTGTGGTGGCACTGGTGGTACACATCACCCCACGCAGCACCCTGCTGCCGCCTAGCACCATGACTCCACAGACGGTGAGCAGAGCTGGCTGGCTGGGCCATGCCCAGGGTCCATCAGTGCTCAGATACCCACTTACCCCACTGCCTCCACAGACACTGCACAGGGAGCCACTGGTGGTCACACGGACAGAGGCTGTGTGGCACCCGCCTGCCTGGTTTGTGGCTGTGCTGACCCTCTCTGGTGCCCTGCTGCTGGCCACACTGGGCTACATGGCCTGGAGATCACTGCACAGGTGAGCCCCAGCCCTGTGGCATGACATGGTGAACCAGAGCAGTGGCTCATAGCTGCCTTCCGCTCCTCCTGCAGCAATTGAGAGCCTGCCAAGGTGCTCCTGGGCAAGATGTGGGTGTTGTGTGGCAGGGATGGGTGCATCCTTGGTGAGGGGCAGCTGTGTGGGTTGGCACAGGCAGACACAGCATGCAGAGGGTGTTTAACGTACCTTGCTGTTGGTTTGCTGTGCCAGCAGCCCAGTGCCCCAGGGTGATGAGATGATGGGGACAAGCGATATGTTGGTGGCTGGATTGGGGGACAAACCCAGCACTAGGGCTAGGGCTGCCATAGCTCACCAGGAGGGCCCCAAATTGATGGGAAAAGATGTTCAGGAGGACGTCAGCAGGCTGTGCACCCTTCCGGAAGGATGAATGAGTGGTGATGATGAGCCCCAAGAGGCACTGGAGGCAGTCCAGCCTGCATTGGGAGTCTGCACCATGAGGAGGAGGGGGGTGTGTGAGCACTCTGGGCAGGATAAAAGCCGCTTCCAGCTGTGTAACTGCCCTGGCTAGTGATCTGCTGTATCCACAGTCATTGGTAAGGTTGGGGACAATGTGCTTGGTGGCACTGGGATGACCGTGCATGGGAGAAGATTTGGGCTCAGCCCCTGTGGGTGTCCCTAGCAAGCCAGGGGAGCACAGCCCCTGCTGCAGTTCCCTTCAGTGCCTGGGGGATGCACGAGCTGGGCAAGGGGATGATCAGATACCTGAGTGATGGACTCAGCAAGGCATAGCTGGCAGTGCCAGGCCTGGTTGCAGCCTGCTCCCAGCAGCATTCCTTGATGTTGAGGCTGGGGCTCCATCACTGACAGCGTGCCTTCCCCTCACCCCCTCTTCCTTCTGCAGCTCATGGGTCACAACACAGAGGAGCAGGGGTGAGGAAGAGCAAGGGCACCCTCATGCTGGCACCCTGGTAAGAATGTGCAGTGGTGACAAGGGTGGGTGCCCTGCCAGGGCTGTGGGAGGGAGCCATGGGACCCTCCCCATCAGCTTCCTCTCCGATCTCCCCTCCACACAGGGGCAGTTCGACGGCCGAGCACAGGACACTCGTGAGTGGGCTGTCCTGCCACCCTGACAGTTGTGCCTCCCAGGGCAGAGCTGTCTGGGTGACTGGAGAGATGGGCGCCAGGCAGTGATGCTAGGGTGGTGCCGACGGGGCAATGGCTGAGCTGTGCCTCCCATCTCAGGCACCGGCAGGGACTATCTCTTCAACAGTGTGACTGGGGCACGGCGCTGGATGAGCGGCTTCCCGTGATCCACAGCTCCCCAAAGGCCAAAGGCCATGCTGGGCACCAGTAGACACAGGGGAGGATGGGATGCCATGTCCATAGCTGAACCTGATGCCCAGGGGATACGAGCAGCTTGTAAGGCCCACCAGTCAGCAGAGATACAATAAATTGTGGCAGAGATGGCACCTGCTGCACTAATTGCTGGTGGCTGTCCTCCTCAGTAGGGGTTAGTGACATCTCCAGTCAGTGACACGGGTGGCATGACCCAGCATCAGGATGGATGTTATGGCAGAACCAGGCTTGGGCTGTGGCTGCCACCGGGAGGGGGGCGCTGGTGTCCCCCTTGTATCTCGAGAGTCTCTGCCTGTGCCAGAGCTGGGTCAGTCCTCTGCCAAGACCTCATCTAGGGTAAGAAAGTCATGGATAATTCTGAGAAACTACTGCCCCGCGTCCCACCTCCTCCTCCAGCTTTGTAGGTGCGAGGGAGAGTAGCTGGTAGCCAGTGGGTCCCGGCGGGGAAGGGGCAGTGAGTATGGGTGGGCGACAGGCTGGCGTTGGCAGGGGCCAGTGAACAGCCGCGGGTCTTTGAACGAGTCCGTCGGCGCACAGAGGTGGGAAACCAGGTGATTGAACTTCAAAGGAGCAACCGGGGCGTCTGCGGCTTCTCCCGGGGATGAGGCGCTGCGAAGGGAGAGGAAAGGGGCTGTTTTGGGGAGGGGCTGGCTAAAGGCGCGGCGTAGGGGGGATGCAGCCGTCGACTTTTGCAGTGGAGAGATCATCTGGATGACTCCGCCTGGGCGTTCCCGAGCCCACAGGAATCTTTTACTGATCAAACCCTTTACTGTACCGGATTGGTGCGGCGGGAGGGGCGGCAGAGCGGGGATGAGGACGATCTTATCTCCGTGCCCCCCCCAACTCGCCGGGGCTGCCATTGCTTGCCAGAGGCCCCCGGGAAAGACGGATGCGCCGAGATGAGGACCAACGCCGCTGGCCGGGCTCCGTCCCTTTGCAGGGGAGAGGAGGGGAGGGGAGGGGAGAAGGAGAAAGCAGGGCCGCGTGTCCTCCCCGTGCCACCAAGCCCACCAGCACCACAGTGCACTCCCGCCCCGCCCCAGCCGGGTACGACCCGCGGACAGAGACCATTGGCCGAGAGCAATATTGCCCCAGCCAATGAGAAAGTTCACCCCTCGGAGGGGCGGGGTCCTTCGGGATGTCACGTGTGCCTAACGTGCGCGGCGGAACGGGGCAGGGCGGCCCCGTGCTAGAGTGACGTCAGAATTCACCTATCAGCACTGGCATACTTCACTCGGTGGGCGGGGCTAGGCTGTGAGTGGCGGCCGGGGGTGGGGGGGCGGGCATTGGACCTCGCGGTTGCTATGACGGCCCCGGCCGTGCTCCGCCCCCGCAGGCGCCGCCATCTTGTTGTTGATTTGAACGGCGGGGAGCGGCTCGGTGTGGTCAGTGCCAGCCGGGCAGGCAGCCCCGGCCCCGGTGAGCTGCGGCGGGAGTACTGGGCTGGATCGCTGCTTTTGGGGGTGGGAGTAGGAAGGGAAACGGGAAACGGGCGCGGTGCCGTGAGGGTCGGGGGAGAACCGGGCGCGGCCTCGTGAGGGGGGTGGGAGAAGTGCAGCCCGGTTGAGGGAAGAAGTTCCTGTTGAGGAAGCGAAGAGCCTCGTACGGCCCCGAGGGGAGTCGGGGGGAACGGAGCGCCGTGTCGGGGTGACCCCACCGACCCTCCCCGCGCCCGGTGAAGGCATCGTGGTGCCCGGTCCGTGGTGTTCCGACCGGGCCCGGTGCCGCGGGAGGGACTGACGTGCCCTCCCTTTGTGCCCTTCCTTCCTACAGACGCTGGAAGAAGGTCGGCGAGCTGCGGCGGTAACATGAAGGCAACATGGTGAGGAAACTGGTGGGGTTGAGGGAACCTTCCTGCTGCCTAGTAGATCCTCCAGCCCTGCAGAGGAGGGGCTGAGCACGCTCCGGTAGCGCTGGGAGCCCCGGTGGTTACGAGAAGGTGCCTGGCAGTTCCCAGAGGCTGACGTGCTCATAACTCTGCAGAGTTGGACTGTAACCAGCTGCCCTCCCAGGGGTTTCTGAGTAGGCCTTGGGTGAAGAGGGTTTGTACTGGCTCTAGTTCGGTTTTCAGCTGCTCTGAATTTAAACTGGTGCTGGACTACATGTCCCTCCATCTTAAAGCTGTGAATCACACAACCATCAAGGTTGAAAAAAGCCTTCAAGATTTTTAAGTCCAACTGTCTGTCCTACAACCCCCAACCACTGATCTGTCTCATGAAACACCATATCTACCTGTTTGAACCCCTCCAGTGATGCTGCTTCCACCTTCTCCCTGGCAGCCTGTTCCAAGGCCTCCCCACACTTTCTGTAAAGACTTTTTTCCTAAGATTCTGTCTGAACCTTCCTCTTGTTCTATTACTAGTCACCAGAGAAAAGGCCAACACCCACCTCACCACAGTCTCCACTCAGGTAGTTCTAGAGAGCATTGAGGTCTCCCCTCAGCCTCTACTTTTCTAGGCTGAACAGCCCCAGCACCTTCAGCCTCTCCTCATCAGACTTGTTCTCCAGAGCCCTAGTAATTCTGTTTGCCATTCTCCTACATCTCTGTGTCCTTCCTATACTGCAGTGCACAAAACTGCCCCCAGTACTTGAGATACAGCCTCTCCAGGGCCAAATACAGGGGCAAGGTCACCTTCTTGGTCTGTCTGGTCACACTACTGCTGATGCAGGCAAGGATGCTGTTTGCCTTCTTGGGGGATTGGACTAGATGATCTTTCAAGGTCCCTTCCAATCCGTAGTGATTCTACCTGAACCACACACACAGTTCAGTGCTGTCCCAGGTCCCGCTCTGCTGGGCAACTCTCCAGTCACTCTTCCCCAAGTCTGTAGCACTGCTGGAGGTTGTTGTGGCCCAAGTGCAGGGCCTGGCATGTGGCCTTACTGAAATTCATACAGCTTGCCTCAGGCCCTTGACCCATGCTGTCCAGATCTCCCTGCAGAGCCTCCCTACCCTCTCGCACATCAGCACTCCCATTCAACTTGGTGTTGTCTGCAAACTGACTGAGGGTGCACTCTGTCCACTCATCCCAATCATTAGTAAAGCTGTTAAACAGGAGGGGCTCCAGCATTAAGCCCTGAGGGGCACCACTGGTGACAGGCCACCAACTGGATTTAACTCCATCCGACCAGTTTTTAACCCAGCCAAGCATCTGGATGTTCAGGCCATGAGCAGCCAGCTTCTTGAGGAGAATGCTGTGGGAAAACTTGTCACAGGCCTTGCTAAAGTCAAGGTGCACAACATTCACAGCCCTTCTGTCATCCAGTAAGTGGATAGCAAGGACCCTTTTTGAAGTTTTAATTTCCAGCAGTATGCTTTAGTGTATTTAAGTGATCCCGCTCTAGCAGGGATGGTGGACTAGATGATCTTCAGAGGTCCCTTCCAGCCCAAACCATTCTGTATGTAATGCCTTTGTCGTTTAAGCCCTTGCTGTGCTTCTGTTTCACCTGCCTTTCCTCCCTTCAGGTTCCCCTGGCTTAACTTGATGTGCAGGGCTTCCAAAGCTCAGTTCCAAGGTGGGCCTTTGTTAACAAAGCAGTGAATGGTACAAAGATGGTGTGGGTTTGGGTCTCTGTTCCTTCTTGGTGTAGTATTTCAATTGGTCTGTTTGTGTAAACTTAGCTGATAGCTTGTCTCACAAAATAGCATGCTCCTGGTCTTGTGCAAATCTCTGTCTCAGGCTGTCATCTGCAGCTCATACAGTGACATACGTGTGTGGTGAAATGGTGTGTGGAGATGAAGACTAATCACTGTGTGTACTAATCCCTGATGTAAGACCAATTCCTGTCAGGAGCTTGCAGGTGGTTTAGAATTAGTTATATCCGTTAGCAGGACATCCTAGTCCTGTGTAACCATTCCTCGTTACTGAGAAGTACTATGCTGTGACTGGGATAGTTTAGCACTGACCTAAGAAAATGTTACAGTTTTGAGCTGAAGGTGGCACATTGTGAAAGGATAACAAGGTAAAACTCATGTTTCTTCAGTGTTTTGAATGCTAGTTTTTCTTCTGATAGTATTCAAGAGGGTTTCATACCCTCCTCAGCTTCTTTCTTTCTGGATGAACAGCCTGTGCCACCCTGGTTAGAGCCTGTTAGGTGGATCGAAAGTGCCCTTTTCTTGGCTTTGCCTTTGTTTACTGTGTAATAAGGACTTTTGGGAGAGCAAGTGTTATCATAAAATGGGCCGCTTCACAAACTCTTGAGACTCAAGTTTCTGGAAAAGTAGCATTTGTTTATTTGCCCCAGGCGAGTGGAGGATAATTTCTCAAGGCTGACCTACACCCCAGAAGCCATGAAACACATTTTACAGACAAGTGTCATGTCCGTGCAATTAGTTGTCAGGATAGTCTCACACATATTCACAGTCTGTCTACATAAGCTAATTGTTCTTACGGTTGCGCATTCTAGTCCTCTGGTGGTCATCTGTGTTGTTGGGGGCTTCTTACTTCATCTGTCTGATTTTAACCTTTTTTGCTTTGGCCCTCCTGACAGGTCTCCAGCCCACAAGGCTGGCTTCAGTTGGTTTTCTCCTTTTCATCCTGTTATGAGGGACACATGGCCTGGTTCTTGTTACCAGTAGTGGCTTTCAAACAAATTTATTGCTGCTGCTGATGCAGGCTTCAAAATAACTCATCTGTTCTTAAACTGTAATTAAAAATTCTCTTCTTCGTAAACTGTAGTTCCTGCTACATTGCTACACTTGAGCCATCAGAAGGGAAGTGATTCTTGGCTCCTCAAGGGAGAAGTTGATGTATTTGGTGTCTTTACCATGGGAATCTGTGATGCCCACAGGTGTGGAAAGAGTAGGATATGCTGGCAGGGCGCTCTTTGGAACAGTGCATGGTCAAGGTTAGTCTTTCTTAGGTTAGTTTCTACTCTGCAAGTTATCCTGCAAGGTTATCCTGCAAGCACTTTGTGGTAGTTCTGCATGTTTTCTACACAGAGAAGCTGCCAGTGAGCTCACTGTTGAAGGGAGAAAAGGGACACTTTGAGTGATCTTCTTCAGTCACCAGGAATTTTGGTTGTAACATCTTCCATGTGTTGCTTCACAGTCACTTTAAGCTCATGTAAGTGGAGACTGGAACCCACAGGAGGTTTAAAGTCTTACAAATTTAAAACTTAAATTTACAAGTTTGCAACCTTATAAATTTATCAAACTGAAGACAAAGTCCCCAGGTTTGGGGGTGCTTAAATACATTTGCTGGTGGGAACGTGGGGCTGATAGTGATATGGAGTATTATTCTTGTTCGGGATAGCCCACACTGTGACTGTGAAACAGTGCAAAAATGTGTTTTTATGCATTTATTTAGTTACATTAAAATACAACTTAAAAATACCTGTTTACATATATTTGAAAATTAAATGGGACGGTGCCGTCTATGGGTCTTTCCTACTTTTGTGACTAGTATCACTATGTGCTGCTTCATCAGGATGACAGTACTGGTTGTGTCCTTGCAGAAATGTTCTAGGAGGCAAAATGAGATGTCATTTGGGATCCCCTCTCATGACAGGGCTGGGTAGGTGAACGGACTTGCAGTTTACTCTGCATTGTGTTGCACATAGTGAGAAGTCAAGGTTAGAATGGCAGCCCTCAGAGGTCAGAGAGGCCTAGGCTGTAGTAGGATTATCAGCTAATTAGACTTCTGAACAAGCATCATGAATTCTCCTTACTCACGCGGTTGCAGGCTGTTCTCTGCCCATCTGAGGTGCGTTAGTTGGTTGCTTCTCTTCTTCCTCATTCGTTTCGGGTAAAATTTCCAATCTCTGAAAATGTGACCTCATTGAGCTTGACTAGCATGAGACAATGAGTCCTGTGCAAGCCTGGAGCTGTTTGTAGACCATCTGCTTACAGGATGCAGTCTCTTTGGTTCAGTGAACCACCAAATAATGTTAAGACGTTTGATCTCTTTTTCAATTTCAGATTTTAGTTGATTTCTTTGTCTGAAGGTTGTTGTTGAACTGGTGAGTACTGGTGAGTTTTTGCTGGCACACCACTGTCCTGTGGTTTCCTTTGGGATGAGATTGGTAGGCAGTGAGTTTGAGTATCTACAGCGCATGTCTTCCATCAGTGTTTGAAATGTAGATTTCAAACTGAAGCTGTGGAAAACCTGGCAGAGGCCTTGCCTGGGCTGTTGGTTGGGCACTGTGGGGTAATCCAGGCACTTCACTTGATGCCGTTGGATTTACCTAGTCTGCCCATTGGGAATTAATGCACTTGAGACGTGTCGCTGCTGAGTGTTGATACTGGAATTTATTTACTCTCAGAAGTTGGTATTGACAGAAAATGATTTGTTTGCTGTTGCATTTGGCAGTGTCACACTGTCACTCCTGGTGCTCAGCAAGGTCTAGATCTGAAGTCAACTTGCAAAGTGTGTGTGTGGCAGCTCAGCAGAGCCATGGCTTTGCACTTGCTTATTTATATAATGTGACCTGCCTGGGAACGACTGCTTTTGTTATTTACTTCAGTCTCTGCAAAGGAATGGATCAAAACCAAGCCTAGCAAGTACAGAGGGTCCCCTGTGAGCTCCAAAACAGGTGAGCTAGAGAAAAGGAGTGAAAGAAAATGTGACAAGACCTAATGCAAGAATCCTGTCTAATGTGTATGTTGCTTGGTGAACATCAGAGGAACCCTTCAGATGTTTGGAGGAGTATCCAGCCAGTGCTCTCCCTCTTTTATATTTCCAGTGTGACAGGAATGCAGAGCAGGGTGCTGGCAAGTGGTTAATCTCAGGTTTGTGGCTGCTCTCCTAGTGGTGGGGGAAGGAGGAAGAGGAAGTGTGTGTGCGTGGCTGCCTGGTTTCTGTTTTGCAGGCAGTGCCTGTACACAGTGCGTATGCTGTTCTGATGTGGCAGCAGATACTAATTTTGGCTTTCCCAGCCTGCTCTTTGGGTAGATGGATTTTCTAATAAATGCAGCTCTCTGAATTGGCAGTGGGGTGCCTGCACTTCCTATATGGTCCCCATCAGCATGAACTACTCTGCAGATGATACCAAAGTGCAAGTTCATTTGCCTTCATTTGTTTCTGTAGGCTCATCTCCACGTGTTTTGAGTGGTGTAACTGGTGTGGATAAGATGGTCTTCTTTCAGCTTTCATTTATTTTGTGCAACCCCCACTGCTCTGTGGTCGTTTTCATTTGCAGTAGATGATTTTTATCCCCTCCTTTGGGAGCAAAGGAATAAGCTTTGCTGTTGTGGGGTGCCTCTCTACCTGTATAGTGCTGCCGGTTGTAGTTAACATGTGTGCAGTTGTTTCTGCTCAAAAATAACATAGGCATAGCTGCCATAATTGTATTAGTAGAAGATCTGCATCAACCCAATCTGATAAAAGCAGTAAAAAAGGTTACAGGATGCCATGTGCCTCTCTGGGTAGGATGTTACTACACGTAGTTGAGAGCTCCAGTAGATAAATTCTCTGATTTAGCTTTTGTAGTTCGAAAGGTTATCTCCTTCAGCAGCTGTCCTGCTTCATTGCCAAGTGCTACCTCTCTTCAACTGCCACAGTTTAATGTACTGTGCTTCAGCCCTTCTTCATTAGTACCCACCAGTATCTTGTGAGCCAGGCCATGTGAAGAACAGGCCTCTATCCTGCCATTGGCCAGCAGTGTTCTGCTGTATGGTGGGGGAGGGAGCTGGGAGCAGTGGTAAAGAGCATCTCTCAGACCCCAGAAGAAGGAATTCTGGTCCCACATTGGAGGGAAAGCCTGCTCTCAAGGAATTGATGAGCAAGTAAGTAAAAGCTGATTTAAACTTTGCTAACTTGTTTAACTACATCATCTTCTAGGCTGGCTTGCTTCTGGTATCCTGCTTCCCCTCAATTGTGAGAAGTTGGCTCCATTCTCCAGTGACTGCTAAACAAAGAGAGCTTGGGTGACACCTCCAAGGTAACTTTTCTCAGTTTTGCCCAGAATATATGTACAGAGAGAAATAACCTTCTTGCTTTTTACCTCTCACCATGTAATGTTACCCTTCAGGTAAGTGTATGTAGACACAATTTGTGGGTTTTCCTCTTTGGAAGGTGCTCCAGGAACC
Organism: Rhinopomastus cyanomelas; assembly: GCA_013400115.1. Classification (NCBI taxonomy): domain Eukaryota; kingdom Metazoa; phylum Chordata; class Aves; order Bucerotiformes; family Rhinopomastidae; genus Rhinopomastus; species Rhinopomastus cyanomelas. The sequence continues at coordinate 219,140 of VXBP01001719.1, read as the reverse complement.
ACTAGGTAAGTGCCCTGGAACAGAGTGAAAAGCTCAAGCCTTTTTTGTATTTGTTAACTTGAAATCAGAATGGTATCAGTGCTTTATAGTAAGAACTAAGCTTCCAGGATTTGGAGGATAATTGTGTTGTAGCAATTCTAGATATTTAGGTAGCTGAATTATTTTACAGTGATTTCAAGATTTGATCGTTTTCTGGCTTTTATTCTTTTGTTCTATTTTGAGGTTAGTTTGCTGGAATATGATAGTCTGGATTGATAGAAGGAAATCCTTTTCAGCCTGAAAGACTATTGTTCTGAAGGTGGAAGAAAGTCTAGAATACCTGTTTTCCCTGTGCTCTTTATCAGCAAAGCTGTGACTCAGTATCGGTACTTCAGGCATAAGCATTTGTTTGCCAGCAGACCTGAATGACCTTGTTTTCTTGAGAGAGCTGGTCCGTTTGCTTCTCTGATCTGTGCAGCTGCTGGTCTTTGCTGGTTTGAAGTGCGACAGGTACTAACCAAAGGTTCTGACATCTGCCCCTGCCTGCCTATGGGAGGAGACACGAGCTGCCTGCTCTGCAGGGGCTGTTCCGGTCTTTGTCACAGCTGACCTGAGTGCCCATCTGAACTTGGAACTACTGTATAGCTCATACGTTCTGCTGTGTTTCTTTTCACCCCCATCCCACAGTCCTATACCAAGCTGTCTTTTTAAATTACCAGAGGGGTTTATGCAAAATGTCTTGTACGCAAAATGTCTTGTACTCTTTAATTTGGGTTAGCATTGTCCAGCGCTGGCATCAAAGTATTGTCAAACATTCCAGAAAGCAAGTTCAAAAATCTTAGGCACAAGAAGGCAGGGCTGGCTGTTTGTTCTGTCCTTTGACAGTACTGTCTCAGCAGCTTAAGCACGTGTGGGGAGCCAGTCATGATCTCATTATAGCTAACTATGGGTGATAAGCAGCTTCAACCACCAAAATCAGTGCAAGCAGTGAATGCAGATGTCAGGGAGTTATTTAAAGCAGGAAGGATTTGGGATAGAAGCCCAGGAGACTGCATAGCCCCAGGTCTGAGTCATTGCCTGAGTCAAACCAAAGAATAACTTCACAGAAGATGTGGGAGCTGTTGCAGAGGATGAGGTGTAACTGGGCTCTTTTGTTGGTTCAAACACTGTTGTGGATTGGAGGTAAAACTGGTCAAGTCCTGGAGCCATTTTTTTGGCACTTGCTGCCTAGTGGAAGATGTACTTCGTGTGGCTGAGTTGCGGTCTGCGTATAAAGCTGCATGGCAGCTCTTGAGGGCCTCTTGGGTTTGTGGGACTCGACTCTCTCATCCACGAATGCAGTGGGGGGGAAAAAAAAAGACCATTTTGCTTCAGTCTTTCAAGTCTGTCCCAAAAGGATTGTTAAAGCAGTCTAAAACTCACTTTGAGTTGAAACACTGCACATGCAGGTTTTTTTAAGATAGGTTCTTAAACAAGCATCCCACACCTCTCACAATAAAACCCGCATTAGATTAGTCTTAAATATGTGGATTTTACTTAGATCAGTGATTTTGTATATGTCACATGTACGGATACTCCTGATTTTGCAGATATTGGAATGGTTTGCTTTACATTTCCCATTTGGACTAAGTATTAATGTGGTTTGTTGGTTCTTTTTTTTTTCTGTCTTACGCTGTGCATGTGGTATTTTCTTCGGATGGGTATAAATCTTTTGTATGTAATTGAGGTCTTAAATGTTTCTCAGCTCTTACTTCAAGTGTAAGACCTGAATACTCTTATTAAAATTTGAAGGTAAGCTGAAGCTAAACCAATACATTTTATCGAGCATGTTTTATCTACTTTTATTTTTACAGAACTAAGAGACAGCCTCTAACTCCATTAAATTAGTTTTCCCTAGCTGTATATGACTAATGGTGTATTATAGCCCAGGCAGCTGTGTCTGATTTTAGCAGACTGGTGTTTTGCAGAATCTGCAACATGGCCTTTCAGGATCCTTAGGGGAATTTAAGGTGTGAAGAATCAAGGTGGCTTTTATATGCTTGAGACAGACCTGCTATTAAAAACAAACTTGCCACGTGCTGTGTAGCTTCCAGATGAATGTGTGCTTTGTTTTTCTTAGCATGTATAACTTATTTTTGTGTACATGTATATATAGACAGTACACACATATGCAGGTGCTATGCTTAGTAATTAGACACAAGCCAATTTTACTGTAGATCAGGCTTAAAAAGTTACTTGCTTTTCACTTTTGCTTTCCAGTTCTGTTGCTTAGCTAGTGGCTTCAGTTGTAAGGCACTCTGGAAACACTGTTGGAAAGAGCTTTTGAGCTCTCCTTCAGCAGCTTAATATATAGATAAGGTATTTGAAATTTGTGGCCTGTAGAGTGTTTACAAGAGCTTGTTTGCAGCTGCTGGAGTGAACAGGAAGTGAAATCCTGGCTTTGTTTGTCAGATTCTTCATTTGAAAAGGAGGAGTTTCTTGTTTCAGACCCTCAGAACAGAGCTGAGGGTTGTAGAATATTCCAAGAGATCTGAGGCATATAAAGACATTAATGAATATTTGGAGTATTAAAGATCGCTTTCCTTTGGAAGGAGCTTAAAAAATCCAGTAGGGTGAATCGTGTTCAAGGACTGCTGCTTTGGCATCTAGGAGTTCCCTTCTCCTTGGAGATGTCTCTTTGCACAGCCAGTGTTACATTGGATCCCTTGGAAGCCTGAGGTTCAATAGAAGGTGACCCCAAAGGATGGCAGTGCTGGCTCCTGGTCTGGTAAAAATGATCTTGCAGACATTTTTAAATGCCAGGTTTTGTTTTTTGACCTTCAAAAGGCAGAGCACCTTGCCAAGCTGTGAGTAGCCATCCAATTAGTGGATCTTCCGAGAAGACGGCCTTGGGTTCAGATTGCTTTTCATTTTCACTCAGGTGCTTTAGGGGGTGTCTGTTAATTCTATGCCCTTTACCTTCCAGAGCACTGCAAGCCACAAAACAACCCCTGAGGCATTTGAACTACTTGAAGATTTTCAGTAGGAGCAATTGAGAGTCTTACAAATTATACCAATCCCCAGAAGAGTAACAGTATAACAGAAGACCCGGATTAGAATCGCTTCCATAACCTTAGAGTTGCATGTCATATATATTTCACCATATTGGATTGATTAATGTCACAGGGGATGTGAGAGTATCCTGATGTAAAATTCTCTTTAGAGTTGTAGTTAGTTTCACATGAAATCTGATGCCTTAGCTTTAAGAGATGTCAAATACTACATCATATATTTTCTTTAAATGATGTACTCGCTTTAGTGCACTGTCTTTGTCTAAAATAGGGATCATTAAGCAATTTCCTATTCAAAACCTCAAACCCAAAACATTGCACTTTATCCCTGTATTTCCATGGCATTATTTACTTTCGTTAGGCACCAGCATTGGGTAGTTAGGGGCATTTTTTTCCTCCAATATGGAGGTCAGATTTTTTTGCTGCACTTCTCCTCTCTGTGGCTTTTTTTCTGTTTGACTGGTTTGGGGGTTTTCGGGGTGTGTTTGTTTTCTTTAGGGGGTTAACTGTACAGGAGAATGTGTGGCATTTGAGAAGGTACCAAATGAAGGTATGTTCTTGCGGAAAAAAAATTGCAATGAAGTGTCAAGTTATAGCTCATGTTTTCTTGCTTGCAATCCTTCAGGATCATCTGTTTAGGAAAATTAAGAATCACGTTGCATGGATTTGCAACGTGATTATGTGGCTTTAACTCCCTGTGGACATGCTTATAAGATCATTTCTGCTACAACTGCTTGGGACAGCTGCATTAAGCAGCATGTTCATTCTCACCTAGTGTAGCTCTGCTACTGGAATCCCTTTGCATAGGTACAGTTACAGTGGTAAAACAGGACTTTTAAAGCAAAGCTTGTTTTGCCGGGAACATCGAGAACATAGATGATAATGCAAGCACTTGTTTGTCATTGTGATCGGCATGTTGAGCAATCAGTGCTTTTTTCCAAGGAAAGAAGGATTGGATCAAAATGTAGGGCCCTAATATGTGTTATTTTTCAGATGACTGAATTTTTGTCATGAGAAGGGATTGCAGTGGGAGAGGAGGGCATCCTCTGTCAGTGGTTCCAATAACCTGTTTTACCTATCCCTACAAAAAATGGTGCAATATTCCAGAAAGGGTGTCCACACAGCATTGCAGGGCAATCTGCGGTTTCCTTTTCTCTTGTGTCCTGGCTGCATAATTTGGATCTGAAGTGCTGTACATTGGACTGCCAGGAGCTTTCTGCGTCAGACTATTTCAGATGCTTAAGAAAGCCCCAAGTTTTGTTTAATATCAGTGTCTTCTAACTACTTTAGCAGAAGGAACCAGTAGATAACAGCTGTTCATTTTGCATTTGGCACAAGAATTTGTTTACCAGGGTAAAGCAAATTTGGATAATCTTGCTTTTGTGCTCTTCAGCCTTTCAGTGGAACAGATATGCTTATAGATTGGCCTTTTCTCTTTCTGCCATTTGAGCAGAAAAGTTGCCAGAGGGTTTAGTTCTTCAGCCAAACAGCACCACATTCACTTGAAAGGGGTGCCCTAGTTTGAGTCAGTATTAACAAACTCAGTGGTGGATGGACTAGAACACAAAATCTTAACATCTTTAAAATTGAATTATCAAGTAAGACTTGAGTTGAAAGGGAGTGTGGGGGAAGGTAATGGGAAATAAACGATCACCAAACTGACATCTGTCCAAAACAGCAGACACAGAGTTTATTTGACTATCCTGCTGTTTCTTCCTGCAACACTGCTGTGCCCATTGGTGGAAGTATTCCATGACTGAAGGGTTTGACAGAGATTATTGAAACATTCAGTGGAAGCGTCAAACTCAGTAGCCCATTCCTAGTTCTTCCTGTTTGAATCCCTCAAATAGATTGTCCACGGCAGCTCTTAATCAGCTGATGAATTCACTGATCAGTAGGGAGATGTAAGATTTGCTGTGTTTCTCCAGGTTTTAAGTGGTTTAACAGTGCTCTGAGGAAAGCTGGGCCCGCTGCTTAAACCCCATCATGCCATTTGGGACCTGCCAAGTGTAAGCGTTGTCAGCTTCCCCACGTAGAAAAGGGCAACTGTATTGTTCAGCTTTATCTTCACAGTAAGACAGAAGAAGAGAAAAATTCTCATGCATGTGGCCCTCCGTTCACTCTCAAACTCTGTTCTGACTGCTGAAACGTCCCGGTATATCTCTGCCTGCATATGTGAGATTAGAGTCCTCTTTGGGTAGTTAAAATTTCAGATCACATGAGGCTGTGAAGCTCATTGTTACTGCCAAGCTTTGCATGGATGGGTAGGTGGAGCTTGTGCACAGAGTCTATTAAAGTCAGACTATTAATTCTTCACTTTTTGTTTGCAGAGCTGCAGTTTTGGCTGAACTTCAGGTCAGGATGCTGCTCTGATTTGGTTTGGTGGTGGCAAGAGGCAAAGGCAGAACACGTGCTGTGGCAAAGCTTATGTTTGTTTCTGGCTGTGAGAGGATGGGTGTAGAGCTGATGTATGTTGGGATCTTAAGCTCATTCTAACAGCATGTGTTGTACTAAATGGGCATTGCTACAGATTTAGAATCATAGAATCATTATGGATTGGAAGGGACCTCGAAAGATCATCTAGTCCAATCCGCCTGCAACAGCAGGATCACCTAAACCAAGTCACACAGGAACCTGTCCAGTCGGGTCTCGAATATCTCCAGTGAGGGAGACTCCACAACCCCCCTGGGCAGCCTGTTCCNAGGATGCTGTTGGCCCTCTTGGCCACAAGAGCTCATTGCTGGCTCATAGTCATCTTGCTGTCCACCAGGACCCCTAAGTCCCTTTCCCCTACACTACACTCCAACAGGTCAGTCCCCAGCTTGTACAGGTAACTAGGGTTGTTCTTGCCCAGAAAGAAGGGCAGAGATCGTGAAGACAGAGATCCTGTAGCCCTCAGTTCCTTTGAGAGACCTACCTGCTTGGCATCCCTTTATCTTAATGAAATGATTAAGTTTTCAATTAATAGTGGAACAAAAAGAGGGGTCAACAGAACATCCAAGCTGGATTTCCTTAGGGCAGATTTTGACTTGTTCAAGGAATTGATTGGGAAAGTTCCTTGGGAGACAGCCCTTTGTGAAAAGGGGGTCCATGAGAGCTGGGTATACTTCAAGAATGTATTCTTCAAAGCACAAAACCAGGCCATCCCTGTGTGTCTTAAGATGAGCTGTAGGGGAAAAAGACCAGCCTGGATGAGCAAGGAAACTTTGAAAGAACTAAGCGAGAAAAAGAGGATGTATCACTTTTGGAAAAAGGGTGAGGTCAATCAAGTCATGTATCGTGGAATTGTCAGGTCATATAGGAGGAAAATTAGAGAGGCAAAGGGCCAACTTGAACTCAGACTGGCCACTTCTGTTAAGGACAATAGGAAGAGCTTTTACAAGTACATCAATGGAAAAAAGAGGGGTAGCAATAATCTCCACTCCTTACTGGATATGGAGGGAAATTTAATAACTAGAGATAAGGCAGAGGTACTTAATGCCTCCTTTGCCTCTGTCTTCAACAACAGGTTAGACTGTCTTTAGGACGACTGGTTATCTAAACTGGCAGACAGGGACAGGGTGCAGTGTAGTTCCCCTGTTATCCAAGAGGTACTGGTTAGTGACCTGCTGATCCATTTGGATCCCCATAG
>VXBP01001719.1:54476-205568 GCA_013400115.1 Rhinopomastus cyanomelas | reverse complement strand
TATGATTCTATGATTCTATGATTCTATGATTCTATGATTCTATGATTCTATGATTCTATGATTCTATGATTCTATGATGCTATGATTTTTCTGTCCTCAAGTTACTAGGAGTGCGTGATCATCTTTTAGGGATTACCAGTGTGGAACAAATACTATTTCATTAGAGCCGGACAGGCTCAGGTAGAACTGTACTGGCAATATTCAGTGTATGATACCTGCTTTGGGATGTTTTTATCCCCCTCTCATTGTTGCTGTTAGTGCCTTGCTGCACCCAATGCAACATTCTGTCATGAAGGATCCCGCTGAAGTGATCTGGTGTGGTAGTGTGCTAAAATTAAGGTACCAGATGTGAACAAAGAGGTTAATGATCTTACGTAATGTTTGTCTTGAGGTTTTTTGTCACTGCAGAATTAAAAATAGCAATTAGAAGTTTTTGTCCTAGTTGTGTGGGGGTTTTTTTCCTGAGGAAGTCAGCTATCTGCAGCAACTGATATTTTTTAAAAATCAAAGGTTTTTTTTCTGTTTTAAAAGCATCATAACACAAAAGTACAGCACAGATACTTAAGATCCAAGTTCAGTGCAAGCTGCCAGTGTCTTTCTTTTGGATAGAAAGCTGTATATAGTTTTTATTTTATCAAAACTACTTAAGGAATGTAATTTGAGTGCCTCCTCATTTACAGCTTTTGCCATAATTCTTTGTGGATTTAGCTCCTTGAGGCTTTTGTGCTTCCGTGGTTGACCTTGTAGCTTCTCTGTATGGCTATTGGATAAAGCTCTTAACTCTTTGCTTCACACAGCTACTGTACAGTGTGGTCCGAAACAGCCAAAATATGACCTAAAATGGCCAAAATACAGTGTTCTTACAGATGCATCTAAGAAGATTTCTTTTGTGTTAGCCACTTATTTTTTTTTTTCCTTCTGAAGATATTCAACCTGTTGTCCCTGGTCAGAAGTGACTGTATCCATTGGGATTGTCTTATAAATATTTGTGTAATCTCATGCTAAATCTCCATCCATGGAAACTGTGTTCTTGCTGGCACTGTACTCCTGCCTGTTCACTCTTATTTTTTTTAACTGGAATTTCTAAGCATTTTAACTTTAATTGCTTGTCACACAAGCTTGTGTGACAGCAGATATTGTTTTATGTCTGCACTGTCAATTTGTGAGGGAAATGTCTCCTCATTACTGCTGCCTGAGCATAATTCAGGGTTCAACTTCAGAGACTTAATTTAGAAATGTCCAAATCATAGAATTGTTTCAGTTGGAAAAGATCTTCAAGATTATTGAGTCCAACCTTTACCCAGCCTGTCCCAACTCCCTGCTAAACCCTGTCCCTGCGCTCCAGATCTACTCGACTTTGAAATATGTTCAGGTGTGGTGATTCAGTTTGAGCTCCAGATCTTCATGACTTTGAAATATGTCCAGGGATGGTGATTCAGTCCTCTGTCTAGGCAGCCTTTTTCAAAGCCTGATGACCCTTTCCATCAATGAGTTTTTCCTGTTGTCCAACCTAAACCTCCTGTGGTGCAACTTGAAGCTGTTTTCTCTTGTCCTCTTACTCGTTACTTGTGAGAAGAGACCAACGCTTGCCTCTCTACAAGATTCCTTCAGGTAGTTTTAGAGTGTCTTGTTGGAAGGTGACAAAAACCCAAAAGAACAGGGGGAAAAAAACTGTCCTCAAACTTTGGTTCCTCGTGTCTGAAAAAAGCTTACACAATAGGATTTGTAGCAGTCTGTTCCTTGCCTTTCATGTGAGATGCCAGTGCACTGCTGGCGCTTCTTGAAAATATACCTGGGCTCAGTGCTCACTGAAACTCTTTGATTTGTGGAGCTATGAACTGCATTCACTAGGCTTGCCCTACTTTTTTATCATATGAGCTCCTGTTTTCAGTTGTTCTGCTTCCAGGGGTAGTTGGTAAGTGGTGTGCAAATCATCTAAACTGACATTTGAGCAGGGAAGCTCTAAGCAGACCTGCAACTGGATGTGAGGCAGCCACAAAGTCCCTACCAAACACCACTGCCTGTGGTTTTCACAGAGGAACACATCCAGGCGGGCCTTGAAAGTCCCCAGAGAAGGAGACTCCACAACCTCCCTGGGGAGTCTGTTCCAGTGCTCNCCTGTTGTCCACCAGGACCCCCAGGTCCCTCTCCACAGGACTGCTTTCCAGTAGATCACCTCCCAGCCTGTACTGGTGGAGTTTGTTATTCCTCCCCAGATGCAGGACTCTGCACTTGTCCCTGTTGAACTTCATCTGGTTACTCTGTGCCCAGCCCTCCAGCCTGTCCAGGTCTCTCTGGATGGCAGCACAGCCCTCAGCCGTATCAGCCAAACCTCCCAGCTTGGTGTCGTCAGCAAACTTGCTAAGCAGACACTCTGTGCACTCATCAATGTAATTGATGAAGATGTTGAACAAGACCAGTCCCAGCACCGATCCCTGGGGGACACCACTAGCCACAGCTCTCCAGCTGGACCTGGCACCATTGATCACCACCCTCTGAACTCTATCCTGCAACCAGTTCCTAACCCACCTCACTGTCTGCTCTTCCATCCCACACCTCCTCAGCTTGCTCACTAAAATTTCATGGGAGACAGTGTCAAAGGCCTTGCTAAGGTCAAGGTAGACTACATCCACTGGTTTCCCTGAATCTAACCATTCAGTTATTGCATTATAGAATGCGATCAGGTTAGTCAAGCAGGACTTGCCCTTCATAAATCCGTGCTGACTACTCCCGATAACCACTTTCTCTTCCAAGTGCCTTGAGATGCCCTCCAGCAGGAGCCGCTCCATCATTTTTCCAGGGATGGAGGTGAGGCTGACTGGTCTATAGCTCCCTGGAACTTCTTTCTTGCCCTTCTTAATGTGTGATATCAGCAGGTGGATGGCTGAGCAGTGGTCTCCCAAGGGTAGGACTCATAATCCTCGTACAGGAGAGGACAGTCCAAGAGGCTTTGGGAGGTCACATTTTACAGAGTGAGAAACAATCCCTGAGTGAAACTCTGCCTCTTTGTGATCGATTGATTTCTCATTTTTATATTTAATCTCACAACAGCAGAAAATACGTAAAGATGAATCATGCAAGTGTATTGATCCCTCCCACTGCCTCAGGTTGGCACAAGCAGGGACTAACAGCCAGAAGAAAGCCATGCATACGTGGGTTGATAATCTTACGTGACAGCATTCTGAAGTCTTGCTCTGTACAGATAGTAGTTACTACTCATGAGGCATGCTTAGAGTGTGCTTTGATCTGAGAGGTACCACGTGCTTCTGCTTAGAGCTCTGCAGCTTCACTGCAGTTTTATCACACCTGTATTTCATTTGTATCGGCAAGTCGGGAAAAATGTGAGTGTCTTAATTGGAGGCATAAATGATGGGCCTACTGAAATTTTTTAGTATTTTTAAATCCTTTAATATGTTTAAAGGGAAATACTTCCAGTGTTAGTGATATTCTAGTGCTTTGTTACAACAGCAATGTTGTGGCCTTTGATCAACATAACATTTTCTTCAAAGAGACCCTACTGTTCAAAAATATGGTAGTACTGCAGACTTGCTGCTTATTTAAGAGGTAGTCACAGCTTTAAATCTGGAATTTGGAGCAATGAGTTGGGTATGGAAGTAGCCAGATTATTCTTGGAGTGTGCTGTTGGCCAAGTGTCAGTAAGGTGACAAGCAGCAATTCAATTTGCTACATGTCTGAGGCACAACTAGATCTTCCAGGAATTCCCTATTTGATCAATACTGCAGCCAGGATTAGGTGTGTGGTAAGCAGTGACAAGAGTTGGCTAAAGTAGATGTTGTTCATGAGGAGATGGGTGTCAGGCTAAAGTCAAAAAATGTACCTTATGGGTAAGTGAACTTATGAGAAAACTCTTTAATGTAACTAGCATTAAGATACTGCAGAGCACAATGACTGGTCAGGTGTCAGATCCCCAGCAGATCAGTGGTGGTTACATATGTGCAGTTTTTGGAGCTGTGATGGTGTAAAACCCATTTCCTGGTGAGATAGGGACCTGCACTGTGTTTTGCAGACTGCTGAGACCAATCTGATTACAGAATGCAGTCACTGCTGCAGTGGTTTCCTGCGTGAAGCCTTTTAGGTGGATCAGCTCTTCCTTACAAAAAAGCTTGGTTGTGCTGAAGTGGTCAGCTTTCCGCAGTACTTCATAGTTTAAGCAAGGTGGAGAGAGCTTTGGACATAACCCAGGCAGTGACTTCGAAGAATTCTTGGTTGTTCATGAATCAGTGGTGTTTGTATGATGACGTTGTCACTGTTCCTCCTGGCTTTGCTCCCCGATACTGCTTGCACATGCTGCTGCTGTTTGTCATGCCCCAGTTAATCGCAACAGGCTGTTTCTCACTCTCCCCTGCATATTTTTAGTAGCTGTCTTGCTCTGAAAATAATGCTGCTAACAAATATATTAAAGATTTATTTTTGAGGAAATTTAACGTTTTAAGTTTTAGTGACACATTGTGGAAAATAAAAACATGGAAGCATTAGATCTGCTGGGTTTTTTAATGTACAAATTAAATATTTTGTACCAGAGTGGCTTCATATAAATAATATAAACATTTTGTCTGCTGAACATGAGAACTCAGAACACATCTTTTCAGAGTCAGAGTGAGACTGAGCACAGTTGCAGGCTACTTGAAGCTGAATGAAACTGGCACTGCTACTCTTCTGCCTGCCCTCACCCCACTGGATGGTTCTCCCCTTTTATTTTGGCTGAGCACTGGCACTAAACCAGTTCAGGAAGCCACATTGGCAAAAACAACTTTTTTTTTCTTTTTGGGTTAACTTCTTTTGCCAGGCTGGTTTCTGAGCGGGATGGAGTGAGTGCCAGTGCTGACTCAAGACAGAGGGTGGGTTTTAGGAGCGCTGACTTGGATTTATTTAAGCAATCATGGAATTGTACCCTCAGATACAGTCTAAGGAATAGATTTGGTTAGTTTTCTGTCTTCCTGTGAATTGATTTGACAACATCTACCAAAGAAGCTACTGAACAGCTTAGGGGCTCTTGCTTTCTAGAGCAGACACAATAGAAACTGTGGAAATCCTGTTTCCTGAAGCTGTTTCATTAACACATCTCTTTCTTTGTTCCAGAAGTCAAGCCTTAATGGTGTTTCAGTCTTTGGTGCCTTGTTTTCAATGAGAAGGCCTTACATAATGGTATGTGTCTGCTGTAGATACCTGTCACCAGTTAAAAGCAGAGAACCGAGAAACAAGTCCTTTCCAGGAGGTTGCCAGGCAGCCAGCAAAAAGGAAGTATTTTCACTTGGTTTTGTTTCAGACTACATTTGAGCTGGCAATTTGGGAAAAGGGCCTTCAGCCTGTGCCTCTTATGGCTGTATCTAAAGTGTTTTAGCCTCTTGTCATTGCTTAGTGCTTATTTTGGTTTTCCATCTTTTTCTGTTCCCATCTTAAAATTTGGCTGCAGTTGAGGAGTTGCCAAAACTGGGGATAGACTCCCTACCCCTGGTGTATCACAAATTGGTGGGAATCTGCACATCACATTTTGAATGGAAAAACCCAAGGCAGTTAATGGTTACGCAATTTCTAGGAGAGTTTTGTTTTCAGGACTTGGCCCGGAGCTGTTCATTTGCATTAGGGACTTGGTTAGTCATGGTTTTATATTTATTTCAGCATGCAGGCTGCAAAAATTACATAGAATATAGGACAAGCAGCAGCGCAAAAGAGCTCAGTGGCCAAGTTTGGCTTGTAGGATACACATCAGTGTGATCTCATTTTGTCTCATGAAAGAGACCCTCCACACAGCTGTGAGCTGCAGCAACAAAGCACCGTACATGTTCAGTGTAAGTAAATCCTGTTCTACAGCAACTAAGAAGTGAGAGGTGAGCAGGATGCAAGCGTTGGCTTTAGGCACTGGGATAAGCATCAGCAGTTCAGGCGCCTTGTGCTGATACAACTGTTTGTACAGCAACATAATAGATGGAGGATCTGACCTGAAAAGTGATCCTTAGAAAAAACAAAACAAAGTGGTGTTGGTTTAGTTTTAACTGCCATCAGGGCCCTAATTTGATTCCAGGGGGAAGCTGCAAACAGTTGCACCAGCACAGCAGAGTGGGGTGGGAGGGTGCTGCTCCTGCTGGTGCAGCTGTCAGAGGGGATTGCCTGTGTAAGCGTGGCCTGAAGAAATAACTTAAAAGGGAATTATAAACTGATGGTGCTCGATCAGTGCCAGAAGAAATCAGAACCTAATACTATGGGTTGTTGGTTTTGTTTTTTTTTCCTTAAACCAAGCATTTGGATGTAAGTTGGTTTTGTTGTGGAGGGCCACTTTAAAGAGCATTGAATTGTAGACAAGCAGTTGTTTCCATCTCAAAATCTGACCAGTTTTGTAGAAGCGGAGAGTGTGTGGTGGATCAATAAAGTATCCACATGCAGTTTTTCCTAGTGCAGACCAAGCTTTTGATATATTTTTTGATTGTCATTTCCTTATGAGGGAACTAGGAGGGGCTTAGCTCTTCACCAGGGTTTTTTTTTCCTTAATTGTTTTTACACATTCCGAAAGTAATTAGGGTACAGGTAGATAAACTTTATTTGCTTGACTATTAATTTCAGATTTTGTATTTTGTTTTTCTGGGGTAGATCTGTTTTTTGAAAAGTCTTTTTTTTCCCCTTGTCTCTGAGAATTCCTTATGACATGGTGGAGGCCCAAGAGCCAGAAACGCCCCTTTTTCTCTTCCTTGGCAGCTTGGTCTGAAAGGAGTGTATGTGCTCCTGAGTTGGGGGAGTTGACTGTATTTCCTGTTGCAGAATCTTTGCTTTGGCCTCAGTGCTTTGGTTTTTGTGGGTGGCAGGTACAGGATGCAGCACCTTGACTGTTTCAGTTCCTGTCAGCCACCCTCTGAAGCCTGAAAACTGATTTTATTGCTGCACAAGTACTTCCCTTTTCTGGCGTTTTGGTGCTTTGGCTGGAGGGTTCCTCTTGTTCTTGCACAAGCAGGGAGGATCTTGTCCCTCCTTGCCTTCTGGGTGTCTGTACTGGCTGGGAGCCTGAGGGACACAAACCAAAGGTGCACAACCATGTCGAGTGTGTGTGGAGGTGATGAGGCCAGACTTGCTTCCTTGGCTCTGGCCTTGACACCTCTGAGGACCTGTGGGTCATTTTTAACCAGAAGATGATGAGGTAATAACTTGATCGGGAAGTGCTAGTTGCTCTCGTTGCCCTTTTTGTGGCACAAACCCATGGCTGCTGCTCACCTGATTGCATTGGGTTCTGGTGAGGCTGTTCCTGGCACTGAGAAGTCACCCCCAATAACATCCATCTGGCTTAGCTCTGCCCATATCACCACAAAATCACACCTTCCTTTTCTCTGCCAGCAGTGTGGTGTGTTTGACCTCTGCTTCAGCACAAGCACCACCAGTTCTGACTCATTGTCTTTGTGTCAGCAGATCAGTGTCATGCTCATCTGTCCCACCACCCAATGCTGTTGAGGTGGTAGAATTTGTTACCCACAGCTGACGTGCAAGTGCAGCATTTCTAAGCGTAGTCCTTCTCCTCATGCTGAACTCAGAATAGTCATTCCATTGAGGTGTTTGGGTGGAGCAACCCTTCAGGTGATCCAGCAACCCTTCAGGACTTCCTCAGCAATGTGGCTACCTTATTGAAGCCTTAGTGCTGGGGAACCTTGGTCTCAGCTAGGGTCTGTGGCTGAAGAGCAGCTCAGCTTTATTACAAGCATTACTGAAAAACTTAAAATGTAGGATTTTTGAGGTAGGAGGTGAAATTTTTCCCTCTGTTTATTCAGTCTGTAAGTTAATGTTCCAGGTTCTTTCCAAGTTACATGGTGAGGAAAATTTCTTTGGCGGGGTATATGATTTTTATATTTTGAATGCAAGGACTGTAGTCCTTAGCTAGACTTCACTAGTGTTAATTCAAGAAATATATTTTCTTGGTGGCTTAGGTTGATTCCTTGTGGCTTGTGACTGCTGAAAGTTCCTTTCTGACTGTCTCTGACTGTTGGATCAGAGAGCTGTGCTGAATGGCAGTGTTTGTGTTGGAATAGTTTAAAAATAACCTGTATCCAGCAGGGACTTTTCCTCTTTGCAAATGAGGTGAAGAAAAGCCAGAAATTATCTCAGAGCAAGCCAAGCAATGGGGCCCCACAAGGATTGATCTTCCCTAAGTTTATCTCTTAGAAAGTGTGTCATTCTCATCTCTCCTATAAAATACAAAGCCCATACTGGGTGACCCAGCTCTCCTAGGCACAACCTGGGAAGAAAGTCTTCTGGGCTGGTACTGATAAAACAACCTTTTGTTAATGTACGTATTCCATGAGGTCTTGCTGCTATGGAAACTGTGGGGCTTGGACTGAAGCCACAGCTGCTGAGGAAGGAAGAAAGAAGGTGCCCTTTACTATTTTTGTGGCATGGTGCATTCAGTAGCTCAGCTCAGCTCCTTCCTCTTCCTCCCTGCCAACTGGAGAGGAAAGTGGTGATGACCAACTCGGGGCTGGACCTTCCTCCCGCCTCCCCTTTGTTGTGGTAAGGGGAGGTGACAAGGATTGGCAGGTCCCCAGACAGCCTGTGTTCTCTTCCCAGTACGTTGCATTTCTCCAGTGGAAGAGAAGCCCAGAGAGAAGAACAGAAAGGGAAGGAAATAATCTCGCACTTCTGTGCAGTCCTTTCCATTCTGATGTTATCGCACAGCGCCAGGTTGAAACAGCAAGCTGGAAGAGGCTGGCTGAGCCCTGGCTTTGGTTGCCCTCACTTGCAGGCTATGGCACGGCAGATGTTCACAGTGTTGCAGAGCACCTGCTTGACACATTTGGATGTGACAGATGTTCTCTAAGCACTGTCCTGTGCTAAGGCCTGACATAAAAAGTAAAATTCAAAAAAATAGATGCCTTTGCAGTTGCCAGTATGAGCAAATGGGTATTGCCTGTGCCCTGGGTCTAGATCCCTGGCAAAGGACTTCAGGTACCTTGTTGCTCCCTGAGAGAACACCGTGCTTTGTGCAAAGGTGACCGCAGAAGGGCCTTTGCAGTTTCTGTTGATCTGGCCTTTACGGGAAAAACCACCTTTAATGCCAGGTCTAGGCACTGGTTTGAACAAGTGGTTGGGGCACTGCAGCCATAGTTACAAGTGCACAGCTCAGCCTCTTTTTCTTCAGAAGGGCTGAAAAGGCTTGGCTTCCGCTCCTTTCTTAGGAAGAGGAGAAATTCTTGGTCTCAGGCTGCTGGGAGGAGTGCTGAAGCTTTGTAGAGAGCATGATAGGAATATGGCACAGTGTCCCTTCAGATCTCTAGCAGACAGGAACATGAGCTATGCTGAAGGACTTGTTTTACAACTTTAATTCCATTTCTCTTGTCCTCTCTGTAAGTTTGGTCAAGTGTCTTTGGTTCAGTTGATGGGGCAGAAGTACTGGTGAAGGAAGCTTTTGTTTAATTCATGGCATAGCATCGAGGACATGTTAGTGGCCGTTGTCCTCTTCACGGCCTTCCTTACTGCAGTTTCTCCTCTGCCTTGCTATTGGCACTCTTCAGCATCCTTTTCCTAAGACTTCTGTTTGACTTTTGATGCATATGGATCCTATTTGTGTGCTTTGATCTGAAGATCTTGCCTTGGTGAGGGCAGCGTGTCCACAGGGCTGATAATAGTTGAAGCGCTGATCAAAGTGCAGGAGAAGGCTCAGGGTTCAAAGCTGTGTAGTCGGGCAGACTAGTAGGGTTTGTAGCTTCTGGTGTACTATACTGGCCAAGAGCTTCCATTTACATCCGAAATGTTGCTGCAGGTTCTTGGAGAATTGTGTTCTGTGCCTGGGTCCCAGGGGTCATCTTCATTTTCTGCTGACTAGACACACTTGTCTCAAGTTCGTTTTTGTGATGAGACGCTGATCTCATAGTGCAGTGGGAGATGCATTTTTTTCTTGCTCTGTTTTCTTCTGTGGAAGGTGAGTCACCCAGTTCAGAGTAAAAAATGCTCATGTTTTACAACACATATGCTAACTGCTGCTGCTTCTCTTTGCTGACAAGACCAGCTCACCAGAAGCATTCATCAAGACTGACCAAGACAAGTCACATTGCTCAGGTGCCTGGTTTACTAGTATTTAGAATTCTTGTGCTTTGTTCCTGACTGCTTTGGGATTGTTAAGGGAAAGTCTAGCTTTCATCAGTATGACCTTGAGGTCAGTATTTATCCTTTACCTGTGGCCTGCTTCCAGAACTGTCACTGGCCATCTGCCTCAGTCTTCATTATCACAGATCCTAAGGGCTGACCACAGTCCGTGCTGGAAAGGCAGATGTGTGAGCCGCTCACACCAAATGCATGAGTCGATGCTTAATGCAGTCAACTTTGTCCTGTGTAGTACGTTGCAATTTTAAATGTTTGTTCTACCCCTTTATTTTGGAAAATAACTTTCCTGGTGAGTCATAGCCAGTGTTTCCATACGTGACAGCGTAGAATGAGTGGGAACATTGGAATCATGGTGTGGTCTGCAGGAATTCTCTCACCTGTTGCAGCACAGCCCCCACCTCTTGAAGGTGTGGTGACCTCTCAGAGTGGTTTGCCTGTCCTCATCAAAGGGGACACTCCTGCTCTTCTCAAGTCATGTTCCTGTAGTGGCATCCTCAGGAGGTGGTGCTCTGGTGCTGTGAACTGGTGGGAGCAGGCATCTCCTTGATACTGGTGGTAGACTGGTAACACATGGGTAGTCTTCAACCATGTTTGGCTAGGTTTTCAAGAGCACAGCACCATTTGTTTCTAAGGAGAGGCTCTGCTGAAGGGTAATGTTGGTATTGGGGGCAGGGTTTCCCCCACTTTTAGAAAGAACAGAGTGACTTTTCCTGTCTTTTCTTTTTGTTTAGAAATATTGTGTTCATTGTTACAAGAAAATCCAGCTTATTCCTCTTTATGCCCATCTTGCTAAAAAGTATTAGAACAGTGAGGTGTGTTATTCAGATTTGGAGCAGCTCTGTTGGTACATCTAGACTTAAATGTTACAGAGCAATTGATCTTCCAGTACAGGAGGATAAAATGTTTTGTGTTGTGTCCTTGCGAGGTCACTAATAACTCTGCTCCTGAACCTCACCCCTACCTCTTGCCACTCTGGCCTGTCAAACAGTAGATCAGTCTGTAGAAAGGGGAGATGCTGAATGGAACCTTTTACTGTTCTTCTGTTGTGGTGGTACAATCATAGAATCAGCATCAAAGTTGGAAAAGACCTTCAAGATCATTGACTGGCTGCTCTACAACCATTAACCACTAAACCATCTCCTGAAACACCATGTCTACCCATTTGTTTAACCTCTCTAGGGATGGTGCCTCCATCCCTTCACTGGCAGTCTGTTCCAAGGCCTCACCACTCTTTCTGGGAAGAAATTTTTCCTGATGCCCAACCTGGACCTCTCCTGGCACAACTTGACCATGTTTCATCATCCTGTTGCTAGTCACTAGGGAGAACAGGCCAACACCCACCTGACTTACAGCCTCATTTCAGGTAGTTGTAGAGAGCAATGAGTTCTCTCCTCCTTTTTTCCAGGCTGAACAGCCCCAGCTCCCTCAGCCTCTCCTCATCAGACCTGATAGTATTGGAAGATACCAGAGGTTCTGCCTGGATGAACTAGTCTCCCTCAAGCTGTTACGTGGATTGTGCACTGCATTTTACAATGTAACTGGAAAGACTCTGAATTTTATAAGCCAGCCAAAATAGTTGAACCCATGCCTTTGTTTAGCAGAGTGGGATGAATAGTGTTCTGCTTTATATTTGTTTGAAACTGCTGAGATTCTTCTGTCTTTATTGGTGGCTAATGTCCATATTCAGCAATGATCCTTCACTTTGATTTAGTTTGATGAAAACCTGTATCTGAGCTATGAAGCATTTGTCAAGCCCTGTCCATAGTGTCCCCTATAAAAAAGTGACATTTCTGAAACATCATGTGTCACCAAGTACATTCACTTCTGTGTGGGGAAAATAAGGGCAATGTCACTGTTCTCTTCAGAGTGTGTGGACGACTCTGTGGAGCAGCTCTCACCAGATTTGGTGTCACCAGCAGTTGTCACTCTCTCGCCACCTTGTGCTTGTCTCTTCTTTTGCGTCATGACTTTTTCGTGGCTGTTGCTCCCTCACAGCATGCCTGCACATCCCAAACTTGTTGTGCTGGGGTACTTGGTGGTGAGCGCGTGACACTTCTTGGTGGCTGCAGTCTGTTTCATTGCTGCTTGGACAACTGCAGTCACCTCAGGAATAGCTCTAGGGAGCGCAGTAAAGAAGGCTTGAGGGACCCTGTGGTGTCGGTAGCTGCTATCTTCAGAATAATCTGGGTGGCACCTGCCTCCGTGTTGCTTGCCGTTAGGAAAGACAGCAAGATTGCAGCTTGTGTGGGTCTTGGAGAAGGATCTGCTGGGTGTTGGTCGCCATCTGAAAGTAGTGAAGGTGTCTGAAGCTTATGAGTCTGTTTAGATAATAGCCCTTCTCTCCAGTGGAGATCATAGGACTTCCTTCCATCACTGGTCAAACTGGGACTCAGATGTTTGCTTTCAGAGAAAACTGGGACTAGTAGCACATCCAGGCACCGCATACGTGTCTCCAGAGCATGGCAGCTACTGTTCGCACACAGATTAATCTCTTTCTTGCGTCTCACAAAGACACAGGAAGGTGTGAAGTTCAACTTACGCCCTATATTGTTTGGAAGAACTGGAAACTGCTGTTGTCTTTGGCAAAATAGACAAAACCCAATCCACACTGCGTCAGCAGCGGGAGGTTTAAGTCTAAAGCATTTGTCTGAAATGGTGAAGTGCTGATCTGTTGCAGATGCTGGCACCTTGCTTGTTCTCAGGTATTAACTACCATTGCACTAAACTAGACCATATATGATGTAAGGAATCCTCTGCTGATGAAATTTCTTCATGTTGATAAAGCAAATAATAGGGAGGCGAGAAATCTGCTGCATGTTTTTGTCTGTGATACCCCTGAGGCTCTGAGTGAGTTTAGGAGACAGAGATGTCGATAGGAGCTGCTGTAGAAAAGGACCATGTGTGGTGGTGGTTTTTTTATCCCTCCTATTCCCTGCCCCCCACCCTAAAAGCAAGCTAAATACTCACATTGTTTCCCATACACTGGATGTAGTTGTGTGGCCTTGTAACCACAAAAGGAAATGTTTTTCCATCAGATCAGTGAGATGATTCAACTCAAATGTACGTACACTCATTCTGTCCCAAAACCCAGTGCAAGCGAGCCAGCAGAACTGTGTGCACAGAGAGGGGAAGCATTGTCCCATTGTGGGGAGCATTTGGGTTCGATCGCGTTAACCTTTTCATTCTCTTGACCTTCGATGGTTGAATTGGAGGGAACTTCCCCCAGGCCTGCGCTGTTGTGTAGCTGTGGAGACATCCCGTGGACAGATGAGGAACAGCCTGAACTGGGTCTCTTGTTCTGGCCTCCAGGATCTCTCAGTTCTTAAATTACTGCCCTTGGCTGTGCCAAGAAACTGGAAATTGGATGAATTCAGAAACCACAGTCACCACATATCGAAGCTTTTGGATAACTTGTGAGGAAATCCTGTGGTGTCTTTCCCAGCAGCTTCAGGAGCAGCTATGATTGATCCAAGCTGGAAAGGGCAGATATCTGGAGAGAATTAAGACTGCTTTGCTTTTCATCATCCCGTGGCTGTGCTGGGCACTCTACAGACATGAAAAAAGCATTGTCTGGCTTCTCCAAAGCACCTCTAATCTCCTGTGGATTTAATGATCTCTGGCCTACCTCTAGGGATCAGGGACCTGTTGTGCGTGTAGGTGCTGTAAAGGCATCAGGAAAGAGCTGTTGTATTGAAGAGCTTAGAGTAGTAGAAGAGAGAATCTGAGTGGAATCCATTCAGTTCCAGCACATGCACAGCAACAGAACAGCCAATTTCCAATCTTTCACATCATACCTTGAAGAGAAGCAAGTCAGTAAGGAGGAAACAGTAGGAATTGAGCAGGAATTGTCTAGATGTTAACAATGTAGAGGCACAAGGAGGGGAATTCAGATTCTTGAAATGTTTGTTCTGCCTGTGTCAGTCACTGTTGCTGATAGGCAGGTGTGAGCTTGTTGTAATTTTGCTGGAACTCCATGTTTTGGACTTTGTTAGTGCGTTGCCTTACTAATAACATGCTCTAAAGGAAGGAAATAGCATTTTCTTTAAAGATGGAAGGCTCAGAATGCTCGTATCTCCTCCTTTCTCTGTCTCCTGTCAACCATAGTGGAGAAGCTGTGGATAAGTCTGGCTCCTAATTAGTGTGAGTTTACCTGTGGCATTAAAGACATGGTGAGGATTGTGCCGGAGTGAGTGGGATGTCACAAAGAATGGAAGAGGAAGGGTTATGGATAGAAATAAATGCAAAAACCTTTCTGATCCAGCAGAGTGAAATCCAGTGGTTCTTCATTCACAGAACTTTTTTTCCTTTTTCAGGTTGTTGTAAGGTAGTGGCTTGCCTGGATTTCCCTGCTGAAGCTACCTGACCTCTGCTAAACTGCCCCTCCCAGCCCATGAGGCTCTCCCCATGTTTCAAGAGTGCAACTGGTGCCCAACGCAATGTGTGTTTGTCAAACCATGGAAGTGGGCAAGTATGGCAAGAATGCCACTCGATCTGGAGACCGTGGGGTCCTGCTGGAGCCTTTCATTCATCAGGTGGGCGGCCACAGCAGCATGATGCGCTATGACGACCACACTGTCTGCAAGCCCCTCATCACCAGAGAACAGCGCTTCTATGAGTCTCTGCCCCCAGAGATGAAGGAGTTCACACCCGAGTACAAAGGTGAGGCCGTTGTCATTCCACAGCGCAGTTCTTTGCTTCTGGAACCTGTCCTCTCACTTTTGTGCCGCTACTGTTGTTTTGCTGTCTTTGGGCGTTCCTTTATTTGTGCTTAATTCTCTCTTAGGCAGCTGAGCAGTTTGATAGAGAATAACAGAATGGTTTAGGTTGGAAGGGACCTTAGAGATCATGTAGTCCTAACCCCCTGCAATGGGCAGAGATACCGCTCACCAGACCAGCTCACCCAGAGCGCCATTCAATCTGGTCTTGAACACTTCCAGGTATGGGGCCACCACAGCCTCCCTGGGCAACCTGTGCCAGTGCCTCAGCACCCTCACAGGGAGGAATGTCTTCCCAAGATCTGGTCTAAATCTCCCTTCTTTCAGCCTGGAACCATCCCCCTTTTCCTGTCAAAAGAGTCCCTTGTAAAAACCCCCTCTTCAGTTTTCCTGTAGCCTCTTCAGGCACTGGAAGTTGCTGTAAGGTTCCCCTGGAGCCTTCTTTTCTCCAGGCTGAAAAGCCCAAATTCCTTGAGCCTGTCCCCATAGCAGATGTGCTTCAGCCCTCTGATCATCCCTGTGGCCTCCTCTGGACTCAGTCTAGCAGTTCCATGTCCTTCTTGTACCGGAGTGAGAAATATGCAGTGTGGCAGCTGCAGTCTGAAGCTTAAGGTTATGGATGTGTAACTGAATTAATTTTACTACCGAGTTATTGTCAGTTACAGTCTTGACCTTGAGCAAATGAGGTTGGCTCATACACTGAGCACGTGCGCACTCCACTCCTGTAATTTATTGCTTCCTCATCCCNTAACCTTTTCATTCTCTTGACCTTCGATGGTTGAATTGGAGGGAACTTCCCCCAGGCCTGCGCTGTTGTGTAGCTGTGGAGACATCCCGTGGACAGATGAGGAACAGCCTGAACTGGGTCTCTTGTTCTGGCCTCCAGGATCTCTCAGTTCTTAAATTACTGCCCTTGGCTGTGCCAAGAAACTGGAAATTGGATGAATTCAGAAACCACAGTCACCACATATCGAAGCTTTTGGATAACTTGTGAGGAAATCCTGTGGTGTCTTTCCCAGCAGCTTCAGGAGCAGCTATGATTGATCCAAGCTGGAAAGGGCAGATATCTGGAGAGAATTAAGACTGCTTTGCTTTTCATCATCCCGTGGCTGTGCTGGGCACTCTACAGACATGAAAAAAGCATTGTCTGGCTTCTCCAAAGCACCTCTAATCTCCTGTGGATTTAATGATCTCTGGCCTACCTCTAGGGATCAGGGACCTGTTGTGCGTGTAGGTGCTGTAAAGGCATCAGGAAAGAGCTGTTGTATTGAAGAGCTTAGAGTAGTAGAAGAGAGAATCTGAGTGGAATCCATTCAGTTCCAGCACATGCACAGCAACAGAACAGCCAATTTCCAATCTTTCACATCATACCTTGAAGAGAAGCAAGTCAGTAAGGAGGAAACAGTAGGAATTGAGCAGGAATTGTCTAGATGTTAACAATGTAGAGGCACAAGGAGGGGAATTCAGATTCTTGAAATGTTTGTTCTGCCTGTGTCAGTCACTGTTGCTGATAGGCAGGTGTGAGCTTGTTGTAATTTTGCTGGAACTCCATGTTTTGGACTTTGTTAGTGCGTTGTCTTACTAATAACATGCTCTAAAGGAAGGAAATAGCATTTTCTTTAAAGATGGAAGGCTCAGAATGCTCGTATCTCCTCCTTTCTCTGTCTCCTGTCAACCATAGTGGAGAAGCTGTGGATAAGTCTGGCTCCTAATTAGTGTGAGTTTACCTGTGGCATTAAAGACATGGTGAGGATTGTGCCGGAGTGAGTGGGATGTCACAAAGAATGGAAGAGGAAGGGTTATGGATAGAAATAAATGCAAAAACCTTTCTGATCCAGCAGAGTGAAATCCAGTGGTTCTTCATTCACAGAACTTTTTTTCCTTTTTCAGGTTGTTGTAAGGTAGTGGCTTGCCTGGATTTCCCTGCTGAAGCTACCTGACCTCTGCTAAACTGCCCCTCCCAGCCCATGAGGCTCTCCCCATGTTTCAAGAGTGCAACTGGTGCCCAACGCAATGTGTGTTTGTCAAACCATGGAAGTGGGCAAGTATGGCAAGAATGCCACTCGATCTGGAGACCGTGGGGTCCTGCTGGAGCCTTTCATTCATCAGGTGGGCGGCCACAGCAGCATGATGCGCTATGACGACCACACTGTCTGCAAGCCCCTCATCACCAGAGAACAGCGCTTCTATGAGTCTCTGCCCCCAGAGATGAAGGAGTTCACACCCGAGTACAAAGGTGAGGCCGTTGTCATTCCACAGCGCAGTTCTTTGCTTCTGGAACCTGTCCTCTCACTTTTGTGCCGCTACTGTTGTTTTGCTGTCTTTGGGCGTTCCTTTATTTGTGCTTAATTCTCTCTTAGGCAGCTGAGCAGTTTGATAGAGAATAACAGAATGGTTTAGGTTGGAAGGGACCTTAGAGATCATGTAGTCCTAACCCCCTGCAATGGGCAGAGATACCGCTCACCAGACCAGCTCACCCAGAGCGCCATTCAATCTGGTCTTGAACACTTCCAGGTATGGGGCCACCACAGCCTCCCTGGGCAACCTGTGCCAGTGCCTCAGCACCCTCACAGGGAGGAATGTCTTCCCAAGATCTGGTCTAAATCTCCCTTCTTTCAGCCTGGAACCATCCCCCTTTTCCTGTCAAAAGAGTCCCTTGTAAAACCCCCCTCTTCAGTTTTCCTGTAGCCTCTTCAGGCACTGGAAGTTGCTGTAAGGTTCCCCTGGAGCCTTCTTTTCTCCAGGCTGAAAAGCCCAAATTCCTTGAGCCTGTCCCCATAGCAGATGTGCTTCAGCCCTCTGATCATCCCTGTGGCCTCCTCTGGACTCAGTCTAGCAGTTCCATGTCCTTCTTGTACCGGAGTGAGAAATATGCAGTGTGGCAGCTGCAGTCTGAAGCTTAAGGTTATGGATGTGTAACTGAATTAATTTTACTACCGAGTTATTGTCAGTTACAGTCTTGACCTTGAGCAAATGAAACAGGCTCATACACTGAGCACGTGCGCACTCCACTCCTGTAATTTATTGCTTCCTCATCCCTTCTCTCTTACGGAGCCATAGCAGAACTATGCAGAAGCAGGAAGTGTTTCTTCCCCAGTGCCCCAGTTGAAGGAATGGAAGTTTCCAGTGCCTTGATCATTATAGGACATTAGCAGCTCATCTCTGTGTGTTGGTTGCTCAATGCACCTTTTGCCATATGCGCTTGGATTTAGGATGGTGGCAGTGGCCAGTAGCCATCTAGGGCACTCAGTGTTCCTGTTGCTGGTGCTGCTTTGTCACCATGTGGCATTTGGGGTATGGTGCTTCACAGACAGCTGGGACCACCATCTGTTCTGGGTCCTGCTATCTGATCGGAGCCCGAAGGTCTCACAGCGGCGTCACCTTACTCACCTGTGTCTGTGTGTAGGCTGTGAGTGAAAGATGTAGCCTCCAGTAGTTCTCTTGCACTGTCAGGCTGCTCTGGGGCCACACGGTCCTCTGTGACCCACCAGAAATCCCATCTGGAGCCTGTGTAGCTACTAGAATTGATACAGTGTCGGGCTTTCCTTGGGAAATGTGTTTAGAACTGATGAAGCTGATAGTCCAGATGGAGACCTATTTCCTTGAAGTCAGACACTTCCTGGTAGCCTAAAGGCATAGGACACACATTTCCACCCCAGAGTGTCATCTGAGAGTCCCTCTGGTTTCCTGATGGTTCCAGAAATTGTTCCTGCTGATCTGGGCTGGAGGAGGGGCAGATCTTGGGGATGGTAATTCCTGTCTGAGTACTTGGATGTTACTGTAAGATTGTCCTTTTGCACAGGTATCTTGAGGAGTACATCTGGACAGCCAGAGCACTTGGAGCAGCATTTAAAGTCTGACTTACTGGAGTCCTGAACAGCTTAGATGTCGTGTTGAGCCACTTGAACCTTGTTAATGTTGTCGTATACCGATAAGGAAAAAGGAAGGGCAGTAACTTGATAGCCACCATCAACTGAGCAGTGGAAGGTTTCCTCACGTTTGTGATGAATCATTTGATTTGGTGCATTTGATACTCCTGGCAGCTACTCAGTACTGGTGACAAGCTAGTGAGAGATTTTTGTCATTGCGAGTTGAGAGATGGGCTTGTTTTCAGGGCCGGGGGAGTCCTAGAGATGAAGATGTCAACCCTAACTAAAAGTGTCAGCTCTCCTGCTCTGGCTGGCCAGCCAGATACCCTCAGACTGTGTGAAAGATCTGTCAGGCATTGGAGCCGCCTGCCCAGGGAGGTGGTTGAGTCACTGTCCCTGGAGGTGTTTAAGAGATGGGTAGATACTGTGTTGGGCATTGTGGTTTAGTGGTGATGATAGGGCTAGGAAAAGGTTGGACTTAAAGGTCTCTTCCAGCCAAAACTCTTCTATGATTCTATGATCTGTCGCTTCCCTTGGACTGTGGTGCTTTCCAGGAGCTTTCAGAAGGCAAAACTGGACAGGACACACAGTCCTGCTTCCTTGTGCATGGCTGGGGTAGTTTCACTTCTAGGGCCCCATTTTTATTGCTAGAAAGTCCTGGGCCATAATGATCCCTGAATGACTTGCGATGAGTGTTACCTCAGCCTCAGCCCTCTGTACTTTTTAGCTCAGGTGCTGGAGAGCTCCTTTAGTAGAGAAAACAACTCTGCTTGGCCAGCAACGTTCTTGTCAGCAGCGGGACTGCTTCTGCAGGACACATAAATGAACTAGATGGGTAATGCTTTCAGATGCTTTACCCCTCCTCAGTGTCATGGTAGACTGTGCCTGTCTGTCTCCAGTTAGATGATATTTACTGCAAGATTGGATGGAAGGAGGCAATCCTACCCCTCAGCTTCCCAATGGTACTTTGTCCTGAATTTCCTTTGAGTGGCAGAGCTTCCCCTGCTACTGTCAACTGCTTACTCAGGTAGCCACTCAGAGCTTAGAGAACTTCTCCTTTGCATTGTGCTAACAGTCTTTTGGTCTTGTTGCCCTAAATGGCCTTTCATTGGTCTCAATTTGCTTTGCTGCTCTGAGAGTGATACTTTCTTCTTCCCTGTTGGACATTTGGGTGCTAGCTCTTGTGTGTTCCCTTCTCCAGGAAGTAACTGATCCATCTCTTCTCCCTGGCAGGTGTGGTTTCTGTCTGTTTTGAGGGAGACAGTGATGGCTACATTAATCTGGTGGCCTACCCCTATGTAGAGAATGAAGCTCTGGAGCAGGATGATATGCCAGAGAGGGACCAGCCACGACGCAAGCACTCACGTCGCAGCTTTCACAGATCAAGCAGTGGCACTGAGCACAAGGAGGAAAAGCCTGGCCTGGCCAGTGACAGCACTGAGAGGTAAAATTCTGAGGGCATAGTAACAGTGTGATGTGTAGGAAGTCTCTTGTCTCCTTTCAGCTTTGGCACTTCTTTTGTTCAGGGCATTTTGCACTTCCGTACAGTGACTACCTCATTGCCAGCCGAACACTCAGTAACAGGACTTTTGCTGGGTCCAGAATGAACTCAACCACTTGAAATGCTTCTGACACAGGATAACCTTTGGCAGTTTATTGGATGTGGAACCAAAGCTTGTGGAGCAGATTCACACACTCTTCAGTCCACCTGGTTATTAACCTGGAGGTTTCGTCCAGGGGTACTTTGTGTACAAATCTCTACCTCCTCACAGCAGCCAGAACGCCCTGAAAAAGAGGTGTTCTTTCTTACTCTATGAACTGCAGTATCACCCAGCAGAGACGTTAGATAGGTGAGATCCTTGAGCGTAGGTCCATAGCTTAGAGTTCTAGTGAGGAATCACTGTTAAAGAGGTTTGCCCTGTGTGAAACACACTGAAGGAGACAGTTGTCAATATCTGGATTCTAACAGACCAGCTTGTTTTGTCTTTATATCAGCATCATCCCGGAAACCAAGAGTCCCAGGGTGGACTTGCAGATCCATTCAGATGTTCCATTTCAGATGTTGGATGGGAACAGCGGGCTGAGCTCTGAAAAGATCAGCTATAACCCCTGGAGCCTGCGCTGTCACAAGCAGCAGCTGAGCCGCATGCGGTCAGAGTCCAAGGACCGAAAACTTTACAGTATCCTTTGGGAAGCAGAATCGGGTGTGCCAGAACCTGCTGCCCTGGCTTGTGTGTGCTCTTCTGTTGGCTTTCCTGCCCTTCACACCACCAGCATTGTCGCTTTGCCTGGTGGCAGATTTAGGTCCACCCTGTTCAGTAGTCATAGAATCATAGAATGGTTTAGGCTGGAAGAGATCTCAGAGATTGTCTACTCCAACCCTGTGCCATGGGGCAGGGACTTCTCAACTAAAATGGTTGCTCAAGGCCTCATCCAGCCTGGCCTTGAATACCTGCAGGGAGAAGGCAGTCATAACCTCTCTGGGCAATCAATTCCAGAGTCTCTCCACCCTTGTGTTGAAGAACTTCTTCCGAAGATCTAGTCCAAACCTCCTCTCCTTCAATTTCAAACCATTTCCCCTTGTCTTATTGCTAGATCCCCTTGGGAAAAGTCTCTTTTCAGGAAGGCAGCTGTAAGGTCCCCCTGGACAACCCCAGCTCCCTTAGCCTGTCCTCACTGCAAAGCTGGTCCAGCACTTTGATCATCTTGTGGTCTCCTCTGGACTGTGGTTATTGTTGTCACCCTTCTTGAGTCTCTTCCACTGTTTCTTTCTGGAGACAGTGCACGGTGTGGAAGAGGTGGGTGAACCAGAGAGCTCCACTAGTGCTTAATTGCTGTTGTTTCTCTCTCTTTTTCCTCATAATTATTAAGAAACTCTCCTGTTCTAAATGCTTTTTGTTACCCTGGGATCCTACTCCTGACTGCTAGTAGCTGTCTGAAAACAGTTTGTGCTTTAAGAATCTCTGTCTCCTTGTGTGTTTCTCTTGCATGTAAGCTTTGGTGAATTTTACCCTCAGACATAATGGCCAAGTCAGTCTTACAAGATCTCCATGGAGCTCTTCACAACTCTGTTTCATTTTTGCAACCCCGAGAAACTTAGTTCTTTGAGCGTGTTTGTTATGATCCCACCTCTCACATCTCTGTTCTGGTTCAGCAGCCCAGATCTCACAGAGCCTGCTGGTGGTTCTGGCTGCTGGACCAGCAGCCAGACTGCTTTGTAGCTCTCAGCACATGAGCACTCAGCACATCTGGTAGCCCCTCTTCAGCCTTTTGCTGTTGGGGCAGTGCTGAATTTCTGTTCCAAGTGCTCTTGGCTCTTCAGTCTGAGAATTATCTGAGCTCACAAAGTTCTGGCTTGGGAATCACAGAACGATAGAGGCTGGAAAAGCCCTCTGAGCTCATCCATCCCAGCCTGTGACATGACATCACCACATCAGCTAGACCAGGGCACTAAATGCCACATCCAGTCTGTCTTTAAACACCTCCAGGGATGGGGACTCCACCCACTGCCCTGGGTAGTTCATTCCAGTGTCAAACCCTTTCCTCTAAGCTCTTCCTCAGTAAACAAAGCAGCAAAATATTAATCATATTTTTTGTTTCAGAGGGTCTGTTCACACTCCGACTTTCCCCTGTAGCAACTTTTGTACTTGGTCTTTAGATTTTTTTGGGCAGCCCAATGGGTGGTTTCCTGCAGCTGAAGATGATTGTTACTTCCGGTGCCTTCCAAAACTGACCTCGCCAGCTTTTGAGGGCTTTTTTATTTCACTGCCACGGCTTGATTGTTTTCCTCATGCCAAATCAAACTTAGGTTTACTAGCTGTAGTCTGCATCATTTTAGCAGCAGAGGCTTCTTGCTGCACCTCCAGCTTTTTCAATACAAAGTTTGCCGTGAGGTGATTTTCTGACCGTGCTCTTTGCAATCCCATGTCCTTGTTTTCATTAAGTTCTTTCCAAACCAGCTGTGGTTGACGACAGATTTTTTGGAAGGTCACGCGGGTTTTGTCTGGCTGTGCTGTGCTTCCCATTTCAGCAGGACGTGCTGAACCATGCCCTGCAGGGCAGACTTCAGAGGTGGGAGGCTTTTCCCCCTGCTTTGGGACAAGCTGCTGCCCCAGTTGTCTTGGGTTTGGCCTCAGTCCTGTGCCCTGATGGATGGAGGATTTGCCCATTGTGTGGGCTGGTAATGGAAGGCTCCTGTTACCGCTCTGCTTCCTGCCTTTGTGGCCTCTTCAGTTCCACTCTTGCCCTGTGTGTCACTTGCCAGCAGCTTTGCTGTGCTGAGCAGGCCAAAGGCCATGGCGCTGGGCTGTTACTTGAGCCCTGAGGTTTCCGGTCTGGGGGGAAATTGCATTGCCTATCTGTATGATTAAATTGCTAATTTGATCAGACTTTTAAGGTTTTCCTTAGTGTATCAGCACTTCTTACAGGCACACTACAGTGCTCTGCTCTTCACTCCCAGCTGCTGAGTTTCCAGTAGGCCTGCAGGGATATCCTCTGTTACTGTTGGCCAATCCACTCTCCAGCTTGATTTCTTCCACTATCTGTCAAAGCCTGGGCATCACTGTTGGGGTGTTTGCCTTTTTTCTTTGCTATGTTCTGCCTATTCTGTGCTTCTCTTTGTTGCCCTCTCTCATGCTCGCCCCAGGGTGTCTCTGGCAGGTCACGTCTCCTTGACGTGTTTCACAGAGTTCCTGTTGCTGGAGAACGTGGTGCATCACTTCAGGCTTCCCTGTGTACTTGACCTGAAGATGGGGACCAGGCAGCATGGGGATGATGCATCTGAGGAGAAGGCTGCTCGGCAGATGAAGAAGTGTGAACAGAGCACTTCAGCCACCTTGGGCGTGCGTGTGTGTGGGATGCAGGTAGGGATCCCCAGAGTGGACGGTGGGTGCTGCACCTTTCCTTCTTGCAGTGCAGTTAGATCTCCCAATTAGTGTTTTCTACCGAGTACCTGACCTGAGGTAGGTACACCAGTGCCCATGGTACTGTAAAAACTTTGGTTTTTTTAAGCCTGAAAAAAGGAACCTGCTTCTCCTGAGATGGCCTTTACACAAAGCTGTTTTGTTCACAGACCATTAGAGGATTTTGTAAGAGTCATAGTGCCTGGGGAGGGAGGTGTCCCTCTGTCCCAGCAGAACTGACTTCTGCCTCTGTACCCTACTGAGGTCGGCCCTGGCTGTGCCCTGCACATACAGGTTGCTGCTGTAGTGCAACCTTTTCTCCTCCTGCAGAAGGATCTTGTAATCCAGATTTCTGCTCACAGATTCTGAAGCAGCGAGGGCCCCTCGTTAGTCATGTCCATCTTAGCAGCACGGGCTAGCAGCTCCCCATGCCAGGTGATTGTCCAAGTTGCTGCAAGACTTTGCCTTTTAAGCCTTGGGATCCGTTGTGCCTTGACTTTGGGAGGGACACTTGGGTCTGAGGAGCTGCCTCTTGGGTGTCCTGGGAAAGAACTAGTGCTCGGGCACTGTGATTGTGTCTGTGGGGTGCGCCCAGGAGCTGTGGGCCTCCAGGGAGAAGGCAGAGCTTTACTGCTGTTTCCTGGGTGTGATGAGGGTGAAATGAATTCCCTGTGTCCTGTCAAAGCAGCAGCTCAGCTCTCTGAGTGGCCTTAACCTGTTGCTCCCTCCTGATAGTGCATTCCCTTTGGTGTTGTAGGTCTATCAGCTGGACACAGGGCATTACTTATGCAGGAATAAATACTATGGACGCGGTCTTTCCATTGAGGGCTTCCGCAACGCCCTCTACCAATATCTCCATAATGGCATTGAGCTGCGCAAGGACCTGTTTGAGCCTGTCCTCGCCAAACTGCGAAGCCTGAAAGCAGTTTTGGAGAGACAGGCTTCCTACCGCTTCTACTCCAGCTCCCTTCTCATCATTTACGATGGACAGGACAGCAGGGCAGGGATGTTCTTGGAGCACCGGCCAGAGATGCACCTGAAGCGAGTGGACACGTCTCTCCTTGAGAGCCTCCAAGATGGCGGCAGCATGGAGCCCAGCTCCTCGGCCCAGCCCAAGGTGGACGTGCGTATGATTGACTTTGCACACAGCACGTTCAAGGGCTTTCGCGATGACCCCACTGTGCATGATGGACCTGACATGGGTTATGTGTTTGGGCTGGAAAACCTCATCACCATCATGGAACAGATGCGTGAGGAAAACCAGTAGCCCTCAGCTACAGCCTCTTATTCTTGTCCTGGTGGCAGAAGCAGACAAGACCACCTACTACCACAGGCAAAACAGCAGACAACTTTGGTTTTAAACAATTGTATTGCTCCATTGTTTTTAAATGTGTTTGGATAGAAGAGCTGAGGGGAGGCAGGATGGAAGAGCTCCTCTCACTGATCGCATGGTTCTAACCACACTAGCTCTGCCTTCTGGAGGAGGTTCTGTAGGTGCTTGCTGGGTGTTGGGTGTACCAGTTCTTCACTCTTTGTGTTGTGGAGGGAGGACCTGGATGCAGGGAAGAGCTCAAGGCTCTTCAGGGGTCTGGGGCAAGGAGCCTCCTGCTTAAAGAGCCTCTAGAAGAGCCTTCCCTTTGAAATTCTGAGTTACTCGAAAAGGGCCCTCAAAAGGTTAGCAGCGCAACGGTGGGCTGCATACATTGCTGGTCCTTGCTTCTGGTGTAGCTGGCTCTGCCCTGGGGCTTTGCTTTTGATGCTGCCTTTTTCTGCTGTTTGGGCACTGTGAACAACCACCCCAAACACAGAAATAAAATGACCAAATGCAACCTCTGGCAGGCGGAGAGAAGGCAGAACGCCTGGAGCTGTGCTCAAGCTGTCAAGGTGGCACAAGCAGGTACAGGCATCTGCCAGGGAAACTGCCCTGGACCACTGACCAAGCCAGAACTCAGCTCGTGGGCTAGCAATATATCTGTAGCAGTTAACGTGACCCCAGCTATGCAGTGGGGCCTTTTGGACCATTTCAACCCTTCCCATCGTGTTCAGGTTGTAGACAGGTGCATCCCTCCAGTGCCAGGCTGCCCTCGTCCCCCAGCTCTTCCGGCAGGTCCGTGCACGGGGGTGGTGGAAGGGGAGGCCAAGGGTTTGGGTTAACCTCCTGTCTCCTTGAGGATCTCCAGGGGTCTCATGGCAGAGTGGTGAGTGCTTTACAGAGTCAGTCTTTCCCCAAATAAACAACCAGTTTGTGATGAAGCAGCCAGCTGGGATGTGCTCTGGTGCTGGGGCTCCTGCTCACAGCTGGTGCTTTACCCGTGGCTCCCCTTGATGAGGGCATTAACGTTTGATACTGTGGCCTGGTGGTACCAAGCCATACCCAGCTCTGCATCGCCCCTTCACCCCTGTGTTTCTGTGCTGGGATCCCTGGCTGCTCCCTCTGTGCTGTCACTGATTTGTTCCACGGTGTCACCATTACCCTGGCTGCTGACCGAGAAATTGACCGAGTATCTACAAGGCCAAGGTTGTGGTTGGTCGGGGGTTTTCTTGTTGGGTTTTGTTGTTTTTCACTTGAGGGAAGCTTGTTTGGGAAATACTCGCATGTAGCATGTGCAGGGGCTGTCTGGGCAGTGCTGGTGCTCCGCTGGTTGCTGACCCAGCGAGCATGGGGTCTGTGGCATGGGGTGAGGAAGGGGGCAGGAGCAGTGCCAGCTTTGTTCTAGATCGTTCCTTCTCCCAACTACCCAAAAGATTGTACAAGCTACCGCTCCCCTCCAGCTCCCAGGACTAGTTTTTTCCTTCACACAGCACTGCCCGGTGTTACCACTTCATGGCTTCTGCCAGGCGCCTCCCTGCTGCGGATTTGCAGGAGCGAGGAGGTGCCGCAGGTACCCACCGCGGCCCCACGCTGCCCTGGCAGTGGGGCCCATCACAGCCCCCTCCCCCGTGTCCCCGCATGTCCTGGGAAGCCCCTGAGCACCCCCAGCGCTGGCTCCTGCCCTTCCTCTTCCTCACTAGGGCGGGCATGCGTGAGAGGCGCTGCCTCTGCTGCCCGCCGGCACCACCGCGGTGGGACTGCACAGCTTGTACATAGCCTCGAGACCCCCGCCCCGTTTGTTTTTACCTGAGTAGCCACCCTGTTTGTGCTTCACAGAACCAAAAACCATTAAAGGATCTGTTTTTGTCCGTGGTGTGGTGTGCCGCGCCCGACTGGCCCTGGGGACCGCCGTGAGGGGTTGTAGGGTGGCGGCGTGCTCCTCTCGGCTCTGCTGGGCGGGGCGGGCACTGGGACCCGCGGGAGCTCAGGGGCGGGCACTAGGGCCGGCGGAGCTCGTGGCGCGGTGGTGACGCGGGAAGCGCGCGCGGCGCTGACGTGTCACGGTGCGGGCGATGCGGGCGCTGATCCTGGTGGGCGGCTTCGGGACGCGACTGCGGCCCCTCACCCTTAGCCGGCCCAAGCCGCTGGTGGAGTTCTGCAACAAGGCGCTGCTGCTGCACCAGTTGGAGGCCCTGCGGCAGGTACGGGGTGGGAATGCGGGACGTAGGAGGAGGAGGGGGATGCGCGGAGCAGCCCCGCCGCCAGCTGAGCCGCGTTAGCTCGGTCCCTCACTCCCGCAGGCCGGGGTCAGCCATGTGGTGCTGGCCGTGAGCTACATGTCAGAGGCCCTGGAGGCGGCGATGCGGGAGCAGGAGCAGCGGGTAAGGACCAATCACCCCGCCCCGATCCCGCAACCCCCCGCGACCCGGCTCAAGACGCTCACCTTGTGCCCGCAGCTCGGCATCCGCATCTCCCTGTCGCACGAGAAGGAGCCGCTGGGCACAGGTAGGGTGCGGGTAGAACCCGGGGGAGGGGGCAGGAATGGTGGTTGGGAGCACTGGGATGGGGCTGCAGTCGGAGTGGGGGGCCCTCCGTGAGCAGAGCTTGGGGGTGCTGGGAGGGGCCACCATGGGCAGCAGGGTGGGTGTGGATGGGCAGGGTTGGGGAGAGTGGGATGGGTGTGTCTGGACAGGCACCCGAATGAGGGAGACCAGGCCGGGTGAGGATCTAGGAGAAGTTGGGGTGTTGGGAACACCAGTGGGGAGGTGGGCTGGACACAGGTGGAACTGGGAGGACCTGGGTGCTGGGGTCACCCCATCCCTGCAGCATCACTCATGATTGGGCAGCGGGGCCGCTGGCATTGGCGCGGGACCTGCTGGCCGAGGGCGGGGAGCCCTTCTTTGTCCTCAACAGCGATGTGATCTGCGAGTTCCCCTTTGCGGCGCTGGCCCAGTTCCACCAGCGGCACGGTGGCGAGGGCTCGCTGGTGGTGACCCGTGTGGAGGAGCCGGCCAAGTACGGTGTGGTGGTGAGCGATGCTGACACTGGCCGTATCTGCCGCTTCGTGGAGAAGCCGCGTGTCTTTGTGTCCAACAAAATCAATGCTGGGCTCTACATCTTCAGCCCTGGCATCCTGCAACGCATCCAGGTACAGGCTGGTCTGGTCTGAGCTAGTCCAGGCTTGGGGACCAGGTTCCCTGCTCATCTCTGCACCTTGACCCTACAGCTGCGTCCCACCTCCATTGAGAAGGAGATCTTCCCAGCTATGGCACAGGAGGGGCAGCTCTATGCCATGGAGCTGCAGGGTAAGGGCCTGTACATGGTGAGGGCAGCATTAGGGCTGGGGGTTAGATCTTGCCTGCACTGCCCCCACGGCTGTCACTGTGGCTCTATCCCCACAGGCTTCTGGATGGACATTGGGCAGCCGAAAGACTTCCTCACAGGCATGTGCATGTACCTGCAGGCGCTGCGGGCTCAGCACCCCGAGAAACTGCACTCAGGGCCCGGTGTCGTAGGGAATGTGCTGGTGGTAAGTGCCAGCCCCCAGCACGCTGGTCCCAGGCACACATCATGGGCTCTCTGCGTTCTCTCACCGCTGTCCTCACTGCCATCCTCGAACTGTGTCCTCCTGTCCCTGTGCTGGCCAAGTGGCATGGGCCATACTGATAGCTCTGGCTGCCTCCTGGCCCCGGTGCAGCCCCTCTTCCTTCCAGGACCCCAGCGCCACGATCGGGGCGAACTGCGTCATCGGCCCCAACGTGACGATCGGGGCCGACGTGGTGGTGGAGGACGGGGTGCGCATCAAACGCTGCACTGTGCTGAAAGGAGCTCGCATCCGCTCCCACTCCTGGCTGGAATCCTGCATCGTGGGCTGGAGCTGCTCCGTGGGGCAGTGGGTGAGGACATGGTGCCCCTGCAGGGAATGGGGCCGTGGCTGAAGGGATGGAGGGTGTGCAGGTCGGCAGGAGCTGCCCCCAAGCCCTAAGCAAGGGCGGGCATGACAGGGCCTCTGTGGGCAGGTGCGCATGGAGAACGTAACGGTGCTGGGCGAGGACGTCATTGTCAACGACGAGCTCTACCTCAATGGAGCCAACGTGCTACCACACAAGTCCATTGCCGAGTCTGTACCAGAGCCGCGGATCATCATGTAGCAGCTCCTAGTGGGCCCTGCACTCCTGGCTCTGCTTGGATTAAATATTTATATTTCCTTCTATTACTGAGCGTCATCTGAGCACGGCTTGAGTGCTGGGTCGCTCACTAGGGCTGTCCTGGCTTCCTGTCACCAAGTCTCAGGGCATTGTGTAAGGAACAATAATTTAATGTTGGGTTTAATTACTTCAGACCCCAGCCAAGGGCAAGTTAACAGCCCAAACGCCCAGCCTGGCCCCCCCTGCCCCGCTGCTGGGGCTGCAATGTGTTCCCAGCACTGTCACAGAGCCGAGGTTTTGGGCTCCCCTCCCTGAGAACAGCCTGCAGGGCACAGAGGTACTAGATGAGGGAGATGCTGGGTCCAGAGCCTGACGTTGGGCCTCCTCTCCCTGGAGCCCTCTGCCTCCTGCTCCAGCCCTGAGCAGGGTAAGCATTTGGGGAAAAGCCAGTGTGGGCTGGTGGAGGCTACCCTGTTGGGTTGAGGGAGCTCGTGATGTGGGGCTGGGCACTATGAGCTGGCTGGCTTGGTGAAGTCATCCACCCCTTTGATAGTGGCCTTGCAGAAGAAGCAGTCCTTGTTGTTCATCAGGTGCTGGTTGATGCAGGCTCTGGAGCAGAGAAGGAAAGAGTATGAGCATGCCCCGGCACAAAATAGTGTGGGGGCCAGGGACTGACCCCTGCTGGGGGTGTTGTGCCCTTGAGCTACTCACTTGCAAGACTTGTGGGAGCAGGGTCTGAAGATCGCTGAGATCGGGTGTGCGTAGCAGATGGGGCACAGGTCTTCCTCGCTGGTGGGCTGTGGGGGGCACAGGGCAATGAGTGGTGCTGGCAGAACCCCCACCCACATCACTGGGGAGCTGTGCCAGGTGTCAGGGTGGGTGCTGAGTGTGGGGATTGGGCTGGGGTGGCAGGGACTCACTAGTGTGGTGGCAGCTGCCTGCTTGGACTCCTCGCTCAGGTGGGTCAGCATCTTCTCCACCTTTGCCAGCTCCTCAGCACTGATGTACTCGGTGTCTGTCGGGACAAATCATGTGCAGGGAGGGTGAATGTGACCCTGATGCAGCCCCGAGGCTCCTGGGTGCTGTGGGGACAGGCTGCAGCTGTCTGGGGACAAGCCAGGACAGGAAGTCTGCTGCTGGGCACAGGAATCCCCATGCTGGGGACAGCAAGCTGGATGCTGGGCACCACATAGGGACCAAACTACTAACAGCGGGCACCAGCCAGGACCCCAGCCCAAGTGCCATTGCTGTGGGGACACCAGAGACCTCTCTGGTCCATAGGGCTGAGGAGGCTGTCCTAGAGGGACAGAGCTGCAAATGACCCTGTCCCTCCACCCCATCCCAGTGGTGGCCAAGCGGTGGCTGCAGCCCCAACACTCACAGGTCTGCAGGGAGAAATGGCGTTTGTCCGTGGCAGGGGCAGCTGCTGCGAGGGCTGAGGGCTCAGCATGGCCCAGCAGGTACTGGATAGAGCGCAGCTGGAAGCAGGGGTCTGCCAGCAGCACTGCCGTTGCGCGTTCGGCCCTGTGAAGAAAGGGACAGTCAGTCCTCTGCCCTAGAGTCAACCCACCCCTGCAGCCACCTGGCTGTGTCCTCTCCACTGCTGTCAGCAGCAGCTTGGTGGGGAACGCAAACACAGAGAAAAGGCTCCTCTGCTGCCAGCCCCTGTTCTGATGCTCTGGGGATCAATACGGTGCACCGGCGCTTGCTGAGGCTGCAGCCCTTGTGCCCTGGTGGAGCTGCAGGGTGGCTGAAGCAGCCAGCATCACACTCACCTCACAGCAGCATATGGGTGGAAGGAGAGCTGCAACTGCAGCCTCATGCTGGGGGGCTGTGGCCACTCCCTGTACCAAGGGCACAGCTCAGGTGCCCCCATAAAGTAGGAGGAGTGAGTTGAGGCTCTCTGGGTTCAGCAGGGACGGGCAGGACAGTTAAAGGGCACCTTAACGCCCATCTCAAATCAGTCACTGGTGTGGCAAGAGCAGAGCTGGCCCATGGCAAATGGAGCAGAGAGAAGCCTGGGGCACAGGCTGAGCTGGGGCACAGGGGGTTAACAGCCCCTTGACTTGCAGCTGCAGCAGCCAAATTAGCATTTTGCTGCCCTAATGGAAAGCAATTCCCCAGCTCGGCTTTCCACTTCCCACTATGGGTAATGACATTTCTGCATGTCCTTTCATCTGTGGCCAGCCCCTCCCCGTGACACCCCACTCTGCTGGGGGGACCCCATGGCTGAGGGTGCTAGGGGGATCCCTGCTGGCTCCTCAGGTGAGAGGATGAGAGTGGCAGACAGAACTGAGTGCTAAGTGGGTAGGAGGGGATATCACCAGCATCCTCACTGCCAGCCTGGGAGCAGGATAGATGTGAGGAGCTCCCAGAGGTGCTGCTGGGGCGGGTTTATTCCAGCAGCCTCCCAGAGGCTGGGCAGTCGCAGAGCAGCCTCGCAGCTGCCTGATGGAGCGGAGCCGGTCAAGACTGCTGATCTCCAGTGGGAGGGACAGTGGCTACGCACTGGTAAGACCAGAGGGTCGGCAAAGCTGGCCGTGAGCATCCCTGGAGACAAGCAACAGCACAGGACTGGTGTCAGCTGCATGTCGCCGTACCTGCTCACAGGACAGTCCATGGCCGTGACCACCACTCCCCACGCTGGGACCAATGGGATCCTGCCCAGCCCACATGCCACGCACCGCCAGCGCCTAAATAAAGAGGAGCACGACTGCAGACCTGCAGCAAGCCCGGCTCCATGGAGGGAGCTGGACACCAGACAGCGCTCACTGGGGACCAGAGCGTGGGGATGCTGAGCCGTGAGAAACTTTGACTCCAGAGGCTCCACACAGCTCCGGGAGGCAGCGAAGCATTCGGTGAGCATAAAACACAACCCCAAAATGCTGGAGCATCTCAACCCACTGATGCTGGACACCAACTCGTAGCCAGCTCACTGGACCACGG
This sequence comes from Rhinopomastus cyanomelas, assembly GCA_013400115.1. Classification (NCBI taxonomy): domain Eukaryota; kingdom Metazoa; phylum Chordata; class Aves; order Bucerotiformes; family Rhinopomastidae; genus Rhinopomastus; species Rhinopomastus cyanomelas. Next base: position 173,582 of record VXBP01001719.1, on the reverse strand, counting down.
TTCTGGACAGCCCCCAACAGCCAGAGCACAGGTACGCAGCAGCTTCGGGAAACCCCACAGAGCTGAGCAGGGTGATGCTGCCCTTTAATTCGGTTTGAGCCCTGCGGCTGGACTCGGGATCCTCCTTTGCAGGGTGCAAAGGGGTGTCTGTGGATGCTTGTTAAAGTCGCCACCAAGGCGGCACAGGGAGAGCCCGGGGAGCCCCACGGCAGGTTTTGTCTCGCATCTCACTGAGCCAGAGGCTCCTGCTTGGCACAATGACCCCACAGGCACTCGGAGTCCCCCTCTGGCCCTGGGCAATGGCAAAGCTGCTGCTGGTGCTGTTGTGTGCCCAGGGCCACACTTCCTACACCTCCTCACTGCCCCACACCTGCCCCACCGCCTGCATCTGCACCTCCGATCTGCTGAGCTGCAGCCGGCAGACACTGGAGCATGTGCCTCTGGCGCTGCCGCCCACTGCCACCACACTGGACCTCAGCCACAATGCCCTCACTCAGCTCCACGACCACTGGCTGGCTGCCCTCCCACACCTCGAGGCCCTCCACATCAGCCACAACCAGATCAAGGACCTTTCTCGGCAGGCTTTCCACAATGCCTCCTACCTGCGCCACCTTGACATGTCCTCCAACCACCTGCGTGCTGTCGAGACACACTACTTCGACGCGCTGGTCAGCCTGGAGGAGCTGTTGCTCTATAACAACCACATCACGCGAGTCGATGAGAATGCCTTTGCCAAGCTGAGCGGCCTGCGGAAGGTCTACCTGAGCTGGAACAACCTGACCGCCTTCCCTTTCCATGCGGTTCAGGGGCTGGGGAACTACAGCCTCCGCACGCTGGACCTTTCCTCCAACAGCCTGAGCAGTATCCCTGTGGAGGAGCTGGCGGCCCTGCCCGAAAACATCAGGAACGGCTTGTACCTGCACAACAACCCCGTGCGGTGCAGCTGCCCGCTCTATCTGATGCTCCAGCGCTGGAAGCAGCGAGGTTTCAGCTCCGTGAAGGATTTCTTTGAGGAGCACACTTGCAAGGTGTCAGACAATGTGCCCCGCTCCCTGATCAAGTTCCTCAAATACAGTCACATGTTTGAGAACTGCTCAGCAGGCTCTGAAGACCTGCACCCGGTGCCCCTTCCTGCGATGGTGGGACAGACCCTCCTGCTCACTTGCAACACCAGCCTGCTGGCCCCAGCCACCACCTACATGTGGATCTCTCCTCACCATGAGCCCATCAAACACCCAGGGAACAGCAACCGCTCTGTGGAGGTCTACCACAATGGCAGCTTGAGGATTGCAGCGGCCAAGCCCTGGCACTCAGGGGTCTACGTGGCCTTGGCCATCAACAGCCCCCGTAACTTCAGCAGGCTGTGCGAGGTCAACGTGACAGTCCATTACCCCAAGCCTGATGGGGAGACCTTCAGCACTGGCCTCACGACACTGCTGGGGTGCATCGTGAGCCTTGTGCTTGTGATCATCTACTTGTACCTCACGCCCTGCCCCTGCCTCAGCTGCTGCAAGAAGGCGGCTCCTCTCAGCCCTCCGCAGGAGTGCAGCGCCCAGTCCTCCATCCTCAGCACCACTCCACCAGCCACCGATGGGCTCAACCGCAAGGCCAGTGCCAACAAGCACGTGGTCTTCCTTGAGCCCGTCAGGGAGTCACAGAACGGCAAGATCCGCCTAACCCTTGGAGAGGACTTCCCTGACCCCAAGCATCCCAAGGTTCTGCAGCTCAAGTCAGACTCTGAGTCCATCAGCTCTGTTTTTTCAGACACCCCCATTGTGTCTTAGCATAGAAGAGCTGGGAGATGAGCCAGAGACTCCTCAGAGCTGTTCTCTTCCATCACTGCTAGAAGGATGATCAGGCACTCCAAATTCCTGGCTTGATTGTGACCCATGAGGGTGCTCAGCATCGCCTAGAACCGCTTCAGTCATGAGCTCCTGGTGGATTCTGGACAAGGGCCATGTTAGTGCCCAGCCTTGCATGAGCCAGTGGCAACAGCCTTGTTAGCACAAGGATGATGCTGCTGAACCCAGCACGCCCAAGGTACCCCCATTTATTGTGGGCAGCCAAACCCAGTGATGATGGGGCTGGTGCTCTGCCACGTCCCTGGACACCACGGACTCCCTGGCCAAGGAACAGTCGAGATGAGTGGGACAGCATCCTTGCTCATGCCAGGGGATGGCGATGCCACCACCCTCTGGCAGCCCGTGCCAGTCCCCATCAACATGCTGTGGCTGGAAGCAGGGCATGACCCCACTGCAAGGTGTGGACTACACACCCCCTTCCCAACGGTGGTCACATAGAAGGGATGGAGCTCTGCGCCCGAGCAACAATGCAGCCAAGTGAATGGTACAAGCTTTTGCTCCCCAAGAAGCTGTAAATAGTGGAGGCAGGATTAGGTGACGCGATACAGCACCCTGACCTGCATTGCTCAGCGCTCCCCGTGCTGCCAAGGACGATGCAGCTCAGCTGCACCAGTCTCCTTCGCTGCTTCTCCTTGAGGCAGACGCACTGCTAGAGCACCACTGTTTAGGCAGTAATCTAATACGCCTGTCGATAAATGTGAGTAATCCTCTCCTCTCCTGGGTCATAATTCTCTAGTTACATTGGAAGAAAATGAAAAAAGCCTATTTTTTTAAGCTCATGCTGGGCTGAGTATCTCTTTGCCCTTGTAGGGCAGAGGGCGCAGCCAGCCTGCAACCCATGGGTGCAGTGGTGGGAGCTGGGGGGATCTGAGGGAGCCCTTACTTCCTGCTGGCCTAGTGCACAGGGCCTGGCGATCTGCACTGGGCTTGTAGCCGCCCTTCCCACCATTTGAGGTGGGCATTAGGATGGCCTCAGTGAGGGGTCCGAACACTGTGAGATGGAGCTGGCGGCCTGGGGCTAGTGCAAGAGGAGGTCCTGGGTGTGGGGGTCTCCGGCATCACTCCTGGGAGCTGGGGAGGGAGCAGCATCGGCTGAGGCACATCCAGACATCAAAAGAACAAACAGGATTTAGGGGCAGGGGAGCAGCACTCTGGAGAGACTCTTGGGGTCAGACTGGGACTAACTTTGGCTGAGTCTCAGTGTCCTCTGCAGATGGAGCCCCTCCTTCACTAGACAACCCACAGCTTTTCCCAGCACTCTGGCACAGGGAGCAGCACTGTCCCTCCATGATACCTGCCTGACCCCACAGAGGGATAAGGGTATTCCCACATCAGTCCATCCACTGCTGGAGCAGGAGCACGTGGCTGTCGCCAGCAGCACAGGGGATGCCAGGCCATCCTGCCGCAGGAGCACAGCTCAGACACAACCTGGGCAGTGCAAGCAACAACCAGGACTCTTTGTAGACCCTCACCCCAACCTGCAGCCTTGCTATGGCTGTGTGCCCCAACCCAAGTAGCTGCTGGTGGAATGGGAAGGTCACTGCAGCATGGGAACAGCACTGGCACCCCTCCTTTGACTTCTTCAGCCAGGAAACAAGTGCTTTTTACAGCAAACATCCAGCTGAGCCCCTCCTGACACTGACCATGCTTGCGGCTTCATGCCACCCATGCCCCGCTGCTGGCAGCTGGAAAAGACGACAGGATGCGGAGTGACAATCCCTCCCAGCCCGTGCCCTCCTCCCCACACGCACATCACTGCCGGGTCCATCACTTCTTGTTAGTACAGCACTCCTGATGAACCTGGGATGTCAAACTAGCCATGCTGGGCTGCTGCCAGGGGGTGATGAGGTGCTTTGGTGTTGGAGGAATAGGGGAGTGGCACTGTGGCAAGCTGAGGGGATCCCATTGCCCAGCTTTGGACCCAGGCAGTGATCCTGTGGCAAGGGTCATTTGAATTTGCCCAGGGAATATCTGGGAAAAAGCAGACCCAGCTGAGAGGGCCCGGGTCCCCACTTGGGCCAAGCGGGGCATGAGAAAGGCTTCCAAGAGCCTCTCCGGGGACACACCAGGTCAGAGAAGCTCAGGAGAGTGGTTCTAGGCTGGCTGCAATTCTCATGGCCCTGTGTATCTGAGGTACCCAAGGCTCCCACTGATCTTACCCAGGAAAATCCCACTGCTGAGGTTCACACTTCTCTGCTGCTCAGAAAGGTGCCTACAGCACACACCCTGCTGCTTCAGCAAGGGCAGGCAGTTTGAGCTGTTGAAGTGGTTCATTAAGCAGCATGAAAGGCGAATCATCCCAACAAGGAAAACCACAGCCAGGAGGGCAGCCTCTCTGACAGGTAGGAGGTGGGAAATGTAAAGGATGGTCCCCTCGGAATACACTGTACTCTGCACCATTACCGCCCCTGCTCACTGCCAAACCAGCCTCCTGTTCCTTGATCCTGTGCAAGAAAGACCAGTGCTGGGGACCAGCCTCTAGTGCTGACTCCTGTCTGATCTGGCACTCCACGTCTCAGCCAGGACACCACAGGACCATCAAAAGCCAGTCTCCTCCAGTCCTGCCGTCAGAGCTGGGTGCACTCTGTGTATGGTGAGACCTGGATCCTTTCCTTACGATGTTCATGGTTTTCCAAAGAGGTTGAAGCAGCAAAGCTTGGTGCTGCCTGCTTGTGCCTTCCAGCGTGTCCTCGACAGGCTCATGAGATCCCACCCCTGGCAGTCCCACTGCTCAGGATGGAGCGTTTGGAGCTGGCAGCTTGCAAAAGCTGTATGATCAGTTAGGGCAGACTCCTTTTTAAACTATGACTCCTGGGCCTGAGCTGGTCATTCCTCCATGCTCATGCTCAGTTCAACACATACAAGCACTGCAAGGCTTGAGCACCATTCATGTTCGGGATTTTTAAAGTAAGGGCTCCTTTAGGCTTAGTGGTCTGTGAAATGTCTAGTCCGGCACCTCCCTCACTCCAGCTCAGTCTTCAATACACAGTGAAGGAGCAATAAGTGATCATAGCATGGTTTAGGTTGGAACGGACCTGAGAGTCCATCTAGTTCCAACACCCTGCCATGGGCAGGGACACCTCTCCCCAGACCAGGCTGCCCAGAGTCCCATCCAACCTGGCCTTGAACACTGCCAGGGATGGAGCAGCCACAACTCCTTGGGCAACCTGTGCCAGTACCTCAGCACCCTCATAGGGAGGAATTTTTTCCTAAGATCCACTCTAAATCTCTCCTCTTCTAGCTTGAAACTATCCTCCTTGTCCTGTCACTGGAGACCTTCATAAAAACTCCCTCTCCAGCTTTCCTGTCGCTCCTTCAGGTACTGGAAGGCTGCTACAAGGTCCCTCTGGAGCCTTCTCTTCTCCAAGCCGAACAGCCCCAATTTCCTAATCAGTTATAACAGTATCCTATAGGAGTGCAGAGAACTCCCATGTCTAGCAGGAACCAGCCTTCTCCAGAGCTTGAGCACACACTTCAGCAACCAGGCTGAGTTTGGACCCTGTAGACTGGGATGTTCTGTGACTTTTCCAGTGGAGGTGATCCCCCAGACCGTCCAGCAATTCAACAGTCTGCTGAGCCTACCTCCCCACCTCACCTTGTGTCTCTTTGCTGCTCTGCCCACCGAAGCGTTACTTGTGCCCAGGGAACCTCCCCCCATCTCCTGCCTCTTGCCATCCCATCCCTCTGCTGTGCAAAGGAAAAGAGTGTAGAGATACAGGCAGAGTTACTCTGACAGGTAACTGCTCCTTCAGGCAGGTCTCACTGGCTTGCGTTCAGCATCCCACTGGCACAATAAAATTGTTTCTGGCCCGGGATCCCCATCCTGTGCTCTGCTAGCTGGAACCTCCATGTTCCTGGTGATCACAGTGCTTTTTCCTCTGTCTTCATCTGCTGGACAGAAGTCCCTGGGAGATGCACCTTAAAGGCTGATACGGTTTCTCCTTGTACAGTTGTGGCTCCCTGCACATGCCCTAAGTCTCCAGACTCACAGGGCTAGGGAACAGGTTCTGCCTGCCTCTGAGGAGACAAGTGTCCATGGGGCATGAGGAGAGGAGTGGCAGCAGAACCCTGATACAACACAGTTCGTCTCTGCTCTGGGATGGCTATTGACCATCCAGAAAGCATGTTCCAACCCACATGCCCAATCCTAATTACAACATGCCCTCATATGCAGGGGACCACCAGCCTCACCCCTCCCTTGTTTCACCCCTCCCCCTGCTGCTTGCTCTTGCCAGGATCCCTATACAAGCCTTGGCCAATGCTAGTCCATTAGCACACTCCAAGGGAGGCTTAATAGAAAACCTGCTCAATTATTTAGCAAACAGGGAATGATAAGGGCTAAAGGCAGCCAGGCTCTCTGGCGTGGACCCAACAATTCAGCCCAACTCCTGGCTCAGGTCCTGCCTTCCCTCTTCTTCCCACCAAAGCAAGGTTCAGTCATTAGGCTTTGCAAACTGGCCACACACGGGCCCTGCCCAGCCACTGTCAGACCCAAGGGCTGGGACAGAGCAGCACAGCACAAGGCTCGAGCAGTCCCACAACAGCAGTGCAGAACCCCAAACTGTTTTAAACCAAGGAGCTGTGGCCTGCTGGTGAGCCAGCCCAGCCCTGCTCTCACCTGCTGATGAAGCTGAAGGGACTGGCTCTGCTGGGAAACATGAGGTAACTGCCCCACTCCAGTCTTAGGCTAGCAGCTCCCCATCTGTGCCTGGCACTAATTCTCTTCTGCCCTTGTCTAGGGACAGAGCCAGCCATGAAATCTCCAGACCCTGCTACAAAGATGAGAAAGCCCAGGCGAGGTGGGCATTGAAGCCGTAGCCCACCAGGGCAGCTCACCATGCTGCCCTGCCAGATCCAGCGAGGAAATGCACTGCCCTCTCCATCCAGGGACTAAAGTGCATGATGTAGCCACTGTCTCATCACAGGAATGTTGCCCTGGCAACATTTTCTCCTCCTTAATGGCTGTTTGATGCCAGGAGTCCACAGCACGAGGACTGGATGCCTGGCTGAGCATCCTGTGCTGGGCAAGGAGCAGCTGAGGCATCTGACTGCATCCTGATAACTCAGCTGGATGAGGTGGCAGAGCCCTGGACCTCCTTACTACCAGCCTTCCCTACCTCACTCCTCTGTCTTCTCTGTCCCATGGCAAAGCTTGCAGCATCTTCCAACCAAGTGAATGCCAGAGCCTTGGCTCACTGGATTTGAAGTAATCATTGCCAAGTCAAGCCACACAAGGTCCCATGCCCTATCCTCATCTGCTGGGGCAGAGCCTCCTTGCAGGGAACCAGCCAGGGTAACAGTCAGTGTCCCTGGCTGGTTCCCGCAGAGAAGTTCCTACATACAAATGTGGGCTGGAGTACCGCTGTTAATGATTTCTGGTGACCCAGTAGTTACCAAACAGGACCTGCAAGAGATTTCTACCTGCTTCCAGCACTGCTTCTGAGGAAGGAAAGCAGCTACCCTGCTCACTGTACTGAAAGAAAGGGGAAAAGAAAAAAGGAAAGCTGGGTCCTACTCAGTTGATGTGAACACGTCTGCTCTGGAGAGCCTTGTTACATAGGGGATCCTTTTAATCACTTCAGTTACTCCTTGCAGGAATACACCCGTGGCAGTCAGCGACCCTGGGGTCATACAAACCTGAGGAAGGTTTAAACTCACCCCTTCCATCCCACAGATCATCCCCTTATGCATATGCCTGGAGCATATCACCCAGAATTGGGTGACAATGCTCGCATCTCAGTCCTCAGCTCAGAGTGCTGCCAAGAGGGAGATTGGCTCAGTTTTCCCCTCCCTGTGAGATTTCCTCCCTGTAGCCACGCTGATCTCTACCACCAGGCTGCCCACCCACTTTGCCTGGGCGGATGTAGAGGGTCTCAAGCCACCAGGCTCAGCTCAATCCAAGGCCAGGCTGGACGGGGCTCTGGGCAACTTGGTCTGGTGAGAGGTGGTGCTGCCCATGGAAGGGGTTTGGAAATGGATGATCTCTGGGGTCCCTTCCAACCTGAACCATTCTATGATTCCTTAGTTTTGCTTGATCTCAGAGGCTCCCCTGCAGCGTCTGCTTGCCTTCCACAGATCAGTGATGTATCAGATCACAGACTTAGTGCTGGGCTCAGCAAAACCATGTAGAAGCATTTTGTCTTGCAGATACTTTTCCCTGGGCTTCCTCCTGTTCCAGGCTGTGCTTCTCCTGATCAGCAAGGCCCACCATAAGCAGGTGATGCTTTTCTCATGTCATTCCCCCATTTGATATTTATTTCTGCCCAAGGAAGAGACTCTAAAGCCCTTGAAGATCAGTCAGAGACTTGTTGCTTCCCAGCCACACACCAAAGGATCCAGCACCTCTGGTTTGCGACCAGGCAGCCCGTTGCAGCCCAAGGCATGGAGGGTGATATTGGCAGACGGGACAGTGCTGCTTGCTGACATATAGCTCCTCTCACTCCAGCTAACTCACAGCACACCTAGCTTCTCAAGTAAAGGAGACACAGTCTGTAAGGTTTATTTCCACTCATGACTTCCTGCAGGCTAAGAAGGATGTGATTGTTATCACACTATCATCTTACCATTGCTCCGAACTTGGCTAGAGTGAGGGTTGGAGAAAGAGCTTCATCCCTTCCCTTCTCTGACTCCACAAATGAGCTAGCCTGGGACAGGGAGCCATCATGCCTGGCACAGAGAGAACTGCTTTATCACCTCCGTCCTTCCCTCCAGGAAGAAATGTCTAGTTATGGTGTCAAATTCATGATGTTTGACCTTTCCACCCCCGTTCACAGTCCAGAAAGGTCACTGATCGATGACCTTGTGCTAAGCTTTGGGCACTGTCCCACTTGGGGCTGTGAAAATGGTGCAGCAGCCATGGGAGCCAGGATAAAATTAGATGTATTTGCATACAGCTTTTGAGTCCTTCAGAGAATAAGCTGCAGGGCTGAGCCACTCAGCCAGATGGGGCCCTGCTCTCTGCAAAGCCAGAAACTGTCATGTTCTCCCAATATGGGAACAAACAGGATGTGCAGGAACAGGAACAAACAGACAGGAAAGCCCCACCTCCCATAGCACTCTGGACAACACATCCATGGACGACAGTGGAAGAGTGCAAAGGCAGGACTGCAGAGGGTGTCAGAATAAGCCTATCTGCAGGCACAGACATGCATAAACCACCAGGTCTGCTGTGGCTTTGTCTAGTCACATCATTCTTCCCGGTGCTGTCCCTTTGAACAGCTGGTCCTCATAAACACAACATTTCTTTCATCCACAAAATCAGCATCACCTACACAGGAGAATGCAGGACTGGTCTCACTCTTGTGCCATAGTTCTGGTTAGCACGCACTTTCATGGCTCCCCAAGATGTGTCCAGACTCAGAGCTTTAATGAACATCCTTGCACCCACTGCTGTGTGTCACAGCACCCTGCCTGCATCAGCACAGCTCTTTGACACGTGCTAGATCCTACACAAGGAGGATGATGCACAGCACCAAAGTAAGTTTTTCACCCAGCAATAGTATTGAGATGTGCCTGCTGCAGGGCTCCTTGGCTCCTGCCAGCTCCGCGCACATCTTCCTCATCTCGCTTTGGCCCTCACTCTGCTCCTGCAACACCTCTCACAGCAGTGACTAATGCAGCACCCAAAGAAGCCTGCATCTGGTGACTCTGCTTTGGAAGTCAAAAGCCACTCACCCCTGAACATCAGTGTCCACAAGCAGCCGGACCAGTATCCCCGTCACAGCCACCAGGATTGGGTAATGGTCCACACTCTCCAGCCCTACAGAAGCAAAACACAAACGTAGAACCGCTGCCACCACATGACAGGCAGTGCAGGGCTTCAATGCTCCTCCCAGTCTTGGTGGCAGAGTAGTCCAGGAGGTAGGGACAGTGATTTGGGCTCTCAAGGAGCCATTGAATTTGTGGGGATGAAGGAATTTCCCTACTAATGTGAACCCCAGCCTCAGGTACTACAGAGCACCCCTGCCTCTCCCAAGTCTCAACAGGAGAAGCTGGTCTGTCCCCTCCTAAGCAGGTAGGAAAATCCAGTTGCTCTAAGGGAAATACAGGATGTCCACAAGACAGCACCTGGATCCAGTCTCTGCTAAGAGGCTCAGCACAGCCACCCACAGTCCCCTCCACAAGGGAGAGGGCTGATGTGGCTGAGAACAACTTCCCACAGCAGTTCAGTGCCCCCTTACTCCATGCAGAGCACAGCAACCAAGCCTGCTCCCTACAATGCAGTGTCTCCTCCAGGTCTTTGAGACTTTCAAACAGCTTCCACTCAACCTGGGTTAGAAGGTTGTTCTAACCTTCTTAGATCAATGCCTAATGAAACGTTTCCCTGCCCAAGCACAGCATGGCTGCCACTTCCACTGCAGAAAGACAACCCTGTGCATCACCTGGGGGGATGATGGCAGGAAGCAGACCTGCTGGGCAGACAGAAGCGAAGGGCCTAGGAAGAGCACTAATGCTCATGTCTGTCTGGAGGACTGATGTGCATCACGTAGACAGTATGTAGACGGTCTGCAAGACTGGACTGGCTTCTCAGCCAGAGACATGGCCCGCCGGAGGTCTGATCCCATACGCATCTCTGCTGATCCTCAGCACAAGCTGTCCCTCACTTCCCCAGGCCATGCCTTCAGCATATTTTCAACAGAGAGGGACATGGAGCTAATGTCTGGACTCACCTGGCAGACGGAGGTTGACCACTCTGTCAAACAAGTTCCTTTCAGCTGTCACACGGTTCAGCACCTGGTTCAAGAGCTGTGTAGGAGAAAGCAGAGAAGGTTTGTATTTTCTGGAGGGGCCTGCAGAAGCCAAGCTACTTGTGTGGACAAAAGCTCTGGGCAAGCAGAAGCTACAGCACCAAGGACACATACTGCCTGTGAATAGTGAGCTGGCAGCTGTGGGCAAAAGCAGCGTCAGCAGGGTGAAGCGTAGTCCAGGTCCTATCTGCTCCGAAGCATGGGATGAGCATAGAGCAATTCCCTGCTTGACAGAGCATCACCACAGGCAGAGATTGCTGCCTAGGACCAGCACAGAAGAGCCAACGCTAAGTTCACTTTATTAGCCACTATTATTTTTCACCTGAAGCCCCAGTGAAACGAGCAGGGATGTCTCCAGGGTTGAGTAGGCAGAGCACCATCTCTCATTCGCAGCATCCCTCTTGCTATTGCACTCACATATAAGAAGTGGAACGCTTCACCTTCCCCGGGCACACTCACCATAGTGGCGCACAGCTTCATGGTAGGATGTGAGTGGGATGCTGCAGCACCCTGCTCCCTGCTTCTCGTTCTCCAACCTGCCTAAAACACCTGCCAAGGGCCCCCTCACTTGCCTGCTGACACAATGATCCCCATGAAAATCCCAGGAATCCAGGCTGAGTACAGACTGCTGCACTAGACCCCACTCATCTGCTCAGAGTGCTGAGCCTCAACCCTTGAATGAGCCTTCAGAGGATGCTCCCTCATACTCTGCTACAGGATGATACCTGGGCAAGCCTTCGAAGCAGCAGCTCTGATGATGGGCGATTCCAGTCGAGAAAGATCTCTGGTGCCAGCGTGACGGTCATCTCCAGCACTCTGAGCAAGCTGACTGACAGGTCAAAGCAGGTGGCACACACTTTCAGCTGGCGGCTGTCCACAAAGTTCCTCTCCAAGCGCTCTGCTGCCTGCTGGATCTGCCAAGTAATAGACACAGTTCAAAAGATGCCACTTCCCAAGCGTAGGCAGTGACCTGCGGCCCAGCTCAAGCTCTCTTCTAAGCCAGAGAAGTCCTTCATGGAGGACACAGGCACCCATGGTGTGTAAGACCCCACAGCCCCGGTGGCACACTCACCTCCTGAATCATGCCAATGAACTCAGAGAAAGCCCAGTTCAGCTGGTTGAGGACACTGTTGAGGAAGCTGGGGGCCAGGTCACGGTCTCCACGGAGCAGGTCTGCCATGTGCCGCTGCAGCAAGGTGGAGGGACAGGGCTCTGAAAACCAGACAGCGACAGCTTTGGTGGCCTGCTCCTGGAACAGTCATGTGTGGGGCAGCAAGGGTCGGCTGGGAGCCCAGTCCTGGGCTGAGCAGATGCTGGCTTGTGTCTCACAGTAAGCAGAGCTGGCAGGACACTAGGAGCCGGGGTGCAAGGACTATTCTGAGCTGCCATCTCTCCTGTTGGGCCTCCAAGCACATTTTTGCAATGTCAGCCTGAATTAACCAGGGAAGAGCCCTGCATGCTCACTGCCACCTGTGTGCCCAGCAGCTCAGTATCACCTCCCACTCCGCTCTGCAGGGGCCCACAGTCAGCTCAGCATCAATTGCTCCTGATACCAGTGTGGCAGCAGCTGCCTGGAGCTACCATGGCCACTCTTGTCCTCATGTGGCCGTGTTGGACTGGCTATGTCCAGGGAGGAAGGTACTCAGTAAATTCCACTCCTGAGAGGCTTCTGTATGGAGCTAAGGTTGGCTCTGACCTCATGAGGCTCAGGCAGAGCTGCGCCATTCTCCCAGGCTTCTTTGTTTTCAAGAGCACAGGCAACGTCAAATCCACCAGCTTGGAAACACAGTCAGGGCTGCATAGGGGGCTGACCCCCATGGATGGGCAGAGAAAGGGATGGGGCACAAATGAGATGGATGCTTTCCACCAGCAGAAGGATCCCCTGTCAGTGAGAGGCTCATGAAAGCACCCAGCACTAGGAGGGAAATGGACCAGAGTTCAAAAACCATAGCCTTGGGGAAAGAAACTTGAGCAGATTTATCTGCTATAGGGAAACAAATCTAATCTAACTACTTTTCCCTCTCCTCGAAGCCATTAGTAGGTAAGAGCAGGTGGGAACTCCAGCAGCAGCAGCAGTGCAGCACCCAGAGGAACGAGCCATGCTGTGACCACAGAAGGTTTCTAGGGTGGCAGCCTGCTCAAAAGGCCAGCATGGCCCAAAGAGAAGACAAGCCATGTCTCAGAAGGAGAAACAGGACCCACAGAACGCTCCCTGCCATCTCATCTCACGGAAGTATGTCCAGCTCACAGCCCACTGATTTCGAATATCATTTTCCCTTTGTGTCAGCACTCTGCACCTGGCAGTGCAGAATTCCACCTACGTTTTCTCCCTGTTGTAAGGTTCAATACTTCTGTTGTCTTCTCCCCTGGCTCCCCTCCACATGTAAAAAAAGTGCTGACACATTAGCTCCCTCCCAGCCTTTGAGTACCAAAGTGGTTCTAGGCAAGGATCATCACTCCTCACCGAGTTCAAGGCTCGGTGTAATGACTTGCTTTATCCTGATTTTTAGCCAAAAACTGCTTCCTCATGTTCCTATTCATAGAACCATAGAATCATAGAATCATTAGGGATTGGAAGGGACCTCTAAAGATCATCTAGTCCAATTCCCCTGACACAGCAAGATCTCCAATAAGTGGTGTGAATTGGCTCCAAACCTCCAGTTCTAGGTTCTTGAAAGCTTTCCCTGCTGCTGGCAAAGACTGCCAGTCTACAAAAGCATGAAGACTTGGTGCTTCTGGTCAAACTTCTCCGCAGTTATGTTGGACTCTTTAAAGGTTTTAAGCCAACACCAGGAAAAAGTGGACTTCTTTGGCTTTTGTTCCTCCCTAAAGGCTTCTGAATCTAAAGACCTGGTGATCACTGCTACTCTTTGAAAATAATATAATTAACCAGCCCTAGAATACAGCAAGAGCAGCTTTGTCCCTCGTACGAATTCCCAGATGAGGTTCTCCATGAGGCCATCATTAGTGGTATCCAGAAACCTAAACCTGGTGCTGCGTTCACCTACACTTGCAAGATGTTAACCTTCACTGAGGCATTTCCACCCACCTCCTTTATGTCTTGGTTTCCACTGCCCTCCTGGGTAACAACACAGTCCTGACATGTGCCATTTGGTTAATGGCTGGACTTGATGATCTTAAAGGCCTTTTCCAACCTAAACAATTCTAAGATTTGTGATTTCTGATAAGAAGGTCACTTTGCAAGGAATCTGATACTCACTTATGCAGATACTTTCTTGGTCCTGGCACCAGTATGTCATTAGTGTTTCTAAAACCTGTAGCTCCCTAACCCAAAAGCCACCCAATCTTGACTTAATCTTTCTTATGACAGATAAAGATCAGTCACTGAAACAGAAATCAGTGATTTTCCAAGGCCAGAAATTACGACCTGGATACATTTAATGTGGGCAACAGAGCATGGCCCCAAGTGCTTATAGATTTATCCAAGGTCTCCACAACAAAAACTTCCCCCCAGGCAAAAATATAAGCAAAATAGTCAGAGGGGGGAAAAAAGTCCCAAGCAACCAAAAATCTAGGTGGCTGGAAAATAGCAAATAACGAGATGGAGCTCTTCAGGAAGATTATTAGGCAGCCAGAAAGCCCCAGTGCCACAGCAAGTACTTGGGTTAAAAGGTTCACTGAGATGAGGATGAAACTAAAGCATCAGTTAAAATGTAAAAGTTAAAGTGAACACAATCAACCCCAGCCAGCCGCTGAAGACAAGTAGGATAAGAGGGATAGCAGAAGACAGAGAGAGAAGATCCACCACTGACCACACTATATGCAAAGTTTTTTCAACCATAGGAAAAAATTCTAGCAGAATTATTAAAAAAAAAATTAGAGCTGGGGGAATGCCTGCCAGAGGCCCATTAATAGAGACAGTTAAAAATTAATAAAGCAGATGAAGTGGAAGTCTTCAGTAAGTGCTCCTCCTAGGTGATTGTAAAGAAGCACAGCCATGTGCTTTCATTGCAGGAAGATAATTATGTGCCTTATAGTTTGCTAATGATCCAGGGAGATTTATAATGGGTCTATTTGTGGGACTTCTTGATCAGCAACCCAAGTGGGGGTCCTGGATGCTGCAGGATTTCCAGCAGAGTGGGCAGCACAGAGGAGGAAAATCCCAAACTATCCCAATTCAGTTTCACCACCCAACGCTAATCTAAAATTTTGAAAACATCCAGATGTAGAAGCAAAAATGCTGCCGCTCAGCAGCTGCTGAACTCATCAATCACAGAATCATTAGGGTTGGAAGAGACCTCCAAGATTATCAAGTCCAACTGTCAACCCAATGTCACCATGCCCACGAAACCATGTTTCCATGTGCCAGATCTACGTGTTTTTTGAACACTTTCAGGCATGCTGCCTTCCAATCCCTGAAGGGGACCTACGGGAAGGCTGAAAAGGGACTTTTCTCATGGGGATCTAGTGATAGGACAACGGGAAATGGTTTGAAACTGAAGAAGAGTAAGTTTAGACTAGATCTTATCAAGAGTTTCAGTACAAGGGTGGAGAGACTCTGGAATTGATTGCCCAGAGAGGTTGTGGCTGCTCTCTCCCTGGAGATGTTCAAAGCCAGGCTGGATAAGGCTGTGAGCAACCACATCTGGTTGAGAGGTGTTGCTGCCCATGGCAGGGAGGTTGGAATAGATGTTCTCTATGGTCCCTTCCAATTTGAGCCATTCTATGATGACGCCATCATTTTCCTGGGCATCCTGTTCCAATACTTGGCCACTCCTTCAGTGAAGAATTTTTTCCTAATGTCCAAAAACCAGCAGGAAAAGATGTAGTGGGGGACAAAGCAACACATGCCACTAGTAAACTGCATCAAGACACATTTAGAGAGGACCAAAGCAACATCACAGGGGGAGGCAGAAGGAAAGCAGGCAGCATTCAAGGAATGAGGTAACAAGAAGGCCAAGCACAAGGCATCACGTTGCCCCGGCATGTGCATGGGAAACCCACATGCCTCTAAAGCAAAGCATAGGCCAACAGTCTAATGCAAGTTTTGCCTCGTGACCAGCAGATCAGGGAGGTGCTCCAACTAGTGTGACATCAGCACCTCCAGGCTGCTAGAAACACAGGAAGGGTGAACACTGGGGCTCAGAGAAAAGCCAAACCCCTCCCTAAACAAGACATAGCGACTGCATTTTCTTTTCCCATTAGAAAGGAGAAAGCAGTAAGCTTCTGCTGGTACACAAGCACTTTTCAAGAATAAAATTATGAAATGCACAAAGTTTAGCTCAGCAGAGAAAGGCAGAGCAGAAGCAGAAGACAGAAGATAAGGTTAGGTACATTCCCATCAGGAGAAACTGACAGATTTATTTCTGAGGGTGAGGAACTACCATCAGAAAGGACAGTTAATGTGCCACCAGGTAATGCTCTTGGTGGTGTCAGGTTGTGGATTTCTTCCTGAATTACCTCTTTAGCTTAGGCAATTTGCTGGACTTGGGGAAGTGGGTGAACTTTCTGGCCCACACTGCAGAACAGCTCAGCTAGATGATCTCATGGTCCCACCCATCTACCCTCCGGGACTTGATGGATGCGTAGGCAGAAGATCTGGAGCAGAGAAGCCCTGTGCTGCAAGCCAAAGTCACCCAGAAGCTCAGTAAAAGCTTAAGTCAGGCTGAGCCTGGTGCAGGGCCACTGCTGCTGCTCACCCTGTGCATGCCATAACAGCATCCAGCTCACAAGCTGCCAGGAAAGCAAAACAAGTTCCTACAGCAGTTGCCAACCAGAACTATCCCCACCTCTAGGTGGGCAGCCCCTGTCTGCTCTCAGGAGTCAAAATGGAGGCAGAGCCCTGCCTGCACAAGAGCTGTTTGGCTCCAGCAAGACTAAGGAACAACTTGGGGGGCAGGCAGGAGCACATGTGGCCTTTCTTTGCCTTTCCCCCTGCCAAAGTTAACCCAGCATCTTGCTGCTTGCCACTGGTGTGCTCAGGCCAAAGGCAGTGTTAAGGCAGGACTTGTCAGTGATGGATTACTGGTTGGACTTGATGATCTTGAAGGTCTTTTGCAGTCTAGGTGATAACAAGACCAGGTGGTCTGTGCTCTGTGTGTTTCATAGGTATCTTGAGGCAGCTCCAAGCACAGCACCAGAGAAAATGTATTTGCCCAAATCTCCTTCAGACTGGCCTGCAGCAGCAGACCCAGACAAACAGGGATTTCCTTCAGCTCAGCAGTTTGTCCCGTCGTCCCTGCCAATGCTCAAACTGCAACAAGGCGAAGACTTGGAGAGGCAGGGGGGTTGGTTCCTTCTCCATCCCTGGGCAGTGTCTCAAGGACACCTCTGAGTCTCCAGTCCCTCTTCAATTAAATCAGCTTCTATTATTGATTTGGTTGCACCTTAAATAGCAATCCCAGAGCAATTCCCCAGTAGCCAGTCCACCCCACTCCAGGCCCAGACTGTGCGGAGCCACATGGAGATGGGTGGAGAAAGGCCTCAAAAGCTGAGGAAGTTCACTCCCACTCCAGAGTGGGACATGACGAGTTTGGTCACCAGCCCATGGGACCACTGGTAGCCACTTAGAGACTTGCTTGTGCAGTAGGAGGGTGAGAGGACAGTCACAAGGTCTCTCCTGCACATGTACCAGGGCTTTCCCATTGACCCTCAAGGATGAGAAGAACATAAGGGTGACACAGCCCACAACAGGGTTCTGACCCCAGAGGTATCCCTGAAAAACTCTGATGCAGCCTCAGAGATGACTATGTGAGTACCAGTCTGCCTGGCACCTCCCAGGGATTTAACTGAGAAAAATGACCACTAGGTCCTGTCCCCACCCCCTCCAGAAGGGTCCCTCTAGACAAAAGCAGGGAAAGATAGAGCTCTCTAAAGCTACTTCACCAGACAAGAGAGGGTCACACAACAAACTTACTCTGGAAACTAGCAACAGAGAGATCTCCTGGGCACCCATGGGCAGGAGAGAGAAAGAGAACAAGAGTGCTGTTAAAACAGAGACAGGCAGCTCTCCTCACTGAAGGGGGATCAGCTCACACCTCCACAAGCCAGCTGCCCCTGTCAAGACGCAGCACCCTCTGTTCCTGGTCCCCTTGCAGGACCAAGGTCTGGCAAAAAGACTTTCACACAGCAGAGGCGGGGCAGGAATGTATCCAGACAGGCCCACAGAGGTGAAGCTGGGAATGTGTTCTTCTGCTCAGGAAGGGTACCTTCTCCTCCCCACATCTTTCTCAATCACAGAAGAACTGAGAAACTTTTTGGTTCGGTGATAGTGCCAAGAACCAAAGTGCAGTGCCAACAGCAGGACAGGCTCTGAGAGAAATGCCTGGGTAAAACACTCTCTGCCTGCAAACTGGTCCAGTGTCTCCAAGGGCACACACTCCCTTCTCGCAGGGTACTGACAGCTTGGCACACTACCCAACTCTTCCCCACAGCAGCTGCTTGTGGCAAACATCAGAGCCTTCTCCCATTTTGGGGTAAGGTCTGGTAAGGATCCAGCCCTGGGCCTCTCTCCCTTGAAGGGCAGAATCCTTCCTTATCATGGACCTAACCAAGGAACATGAAAAAGAGTCACAAGCCAGCGCAGAGAGGCTGTGGATGTCCAGGATAGGAAACACTGTCTGCAAAGATCAGGCCTGGCTATTTGCCCAGGATCCCTCTACTTCAGCAGCCACTTTGCCAGTTGGCCTGGCTCACAGAATGGCTGGCTGCTAGCAAAGAAGCCAGTCCTCCCACACAATCCATCATAATCTTGACTGCCCACCCCCTGCCTCACTCACTCTGCAGACTGGGGAGACTGGCATCCTCAGGCTTGGTTTTCAGCAAGTGTGGGAGCCGTGTGTATCTGTACCCAAAGCCACAGCCCTGGAGAAAGAGACAAAGAAAGATCTTAGAGGCTGGAAAACAGCTGGGATTTGTTTGTATTGGAAAACACATGCCCCAGACATTGAGATGGGCAGTGATGCAGGATGCTCACTCGCCACAGTCGGACGAGGATCCAGTTGGTCTGTGCCCACGGTCGCTGCTCATAGGGAGCCAGAAGGTTCTTCATCATGGAGATCCGTCTGTCAGACAAGGACACAGGTCAGCCCAAAGGGTTTGGGGACAGGGGCTTAAATAGAACACAGAGCATCTATGGTGCTGGGACAGAGAAAAGACACTGGTAAAAGGGTGATAAAAGGTTCCCAAATCAACTACAGCACCCTGCTGCAGCTCTTGGACCCTAGGCAGTGCTTGGTCCCCCACCTGCTCCCCCATCCAGTCTTGCCACCACCCCAGCCCTGCCCCAGCTCTCCAGGAACAGGCAGGGCAGCACTTACTGCTCTTCTGGGATCCTCTCTACAGCCCGCAGTGAGTGGGGGTAGCAGACGTAGCTGGCCAACGCCTGCATCAGGGAGTCACGGATGTCTGAGGAGGAATGAGAAGGGACTAGACCAGGCACCAAAGGGCGTGCAGCACACCAGGGAGCACCTGAACACCAGAGTCTGGGAGAGGCTGACCCCGACTTTGAGAGAAGCTGCACTCAGGCAGCTAAGGAATAAACCCAGACTGGACATTCAAGTAGCTGGAACACAAGTTCTGCTCCCAAAAGGGTATCCTAAGTCATGTCTCTGACACTGGAATAAGAAAGACACACCAGACAAGGGCAGTGCCCAGCCTCTCTTTGTACATGGAGGCACAAGGCACTCAATTGGCTCAGCAGACAGATCCCAAGTGAAGTCTGGTGAGACACTGGCAGGGGAACAGCTAGACTTCACCATTATCACCCCAAAGCAGAGGAGTGCAGCTTTACCTGTGCCCACAATCCTCGAGTCAGCAAAATGCTTGGCCAGGATGGCAGCAAGGCGCATCAGGGTCTCTTCGTAGCCTGCAAAGAGAAGTAGGAAGCAGGGATCACACTAGTGGCCTAGATGGGTAGCCCTGCGGTCCCAGCATTCCTGTGGACAGGCCACAGAATTCATTCCTGCTACAGCCAGCTTCAGCTTTGTGGTGTGTCTAATTGTCAAAACAGCCAGCCAGGAAAAGATACTCATGTCCAACAGAGTCTGTCACCTCAGATTGCGGAGTCTGAAACAGTTATCTGCAGAAAGACAAATGCATGCTACTGAGAAGGATGGCAAGGGGGCAAGGCCTACTGCAGAAGCGGAGCAACACAAATCACACCCTAGATCCATGCAGAAAAGCCACGTCCAGCCTGCTGAATTCCACTGCTCCTTGAACCACAAGCACGGCCCTCACTTAATGGAAGAGAACATTTTAGCCATGTCCCTTTGGTGGGAACAGCAGCTCTTCTTACCTTCAGGAACTCTGGAAAGCAGAGAGCTGTTTGCTAAGAGCTCTGTGGAATCACTTAGCCAGAAAAGCACAGAACATGCACACAGGGAATCCACCTAAACATGAACTCTTGGCATCAAGTAGGTGGTCATCTCCATAGGAACGTATCCAAATCCCAGGGGGATTTGAATGCAGCCCCAGTTCCTGTAATCATGGCTTGTCTCCTCCCACCCTGAAAACAGCAGGCAGTGGATGGAATACATTGGCAAGGCAATCGCTGTCCAGCATCCCAGCTCATTCCTGGTACCTCTTGGAAAAAAATTCCATAGCTGCCAGCGATTTTCCCTACAGCAAACACTGTGACAGCTTTGCACAAGGCAGGGGCTCCCTGCCCAAACGCAGCGCTGGCCATAGCTCACCAGTGGGACCTTCCTTGAGAAACAGCACTCAGTGTCTGCCCCACAGCAGACCATACACTGGTGCAGCATGCTACAACCAGGAAAGGACACAGAGGGGATGATGCTCAACTATCACTGCTCCACCATAGGGATGTGGCTTGCTTTAGACTTTATGAGGCCAGAACTAGCAAGGCCTCCCCATCCTTTTACCTGGAAGTTCCTCCATGCTGTTTACAGGGCTGAAGTAGTTCTTCAGTGCACTGTAGCTGTTCATAGCCACACTGAGGTAGAATTCTGGCATGAAAGCAAAAAGTGAGCCTGTCCTGTCACCGTGTTCGATGGTGCGGATGCACACTCGCAGCAGCCAATATACATCCTGCATCTTCTCCTGGCCAGAGGGAACACAAGAATCTCCTTTCAGATTGGTCCAGCTTCTCTTGGGAGAATCACAACACTCAGCACCACACTTGGAATCATATAGAATCCCAAAGGCTGGAATGGACCTGAGAGATCATCTAGTTCCAACCCCCCTGCCTGGACACACCTCTCACCAGACCAGCTTGCCCAGAACCCCATCCAACCTAGCCTTGAACACTTCCAGGGATGGTGCATCCACAGCCTCCCTGGGCAACTTGTTCCAGTGCCTCATCACCCTTGCTGTAAAGAGGAAGACCTCCCTGCCTGAGACGTTCTTCAATATCACTCCTCTAAGTTCACAAATCTGTGCCATTTGGTCTTTTCATAGAGCCACAGGAGCAGCAGCTGGAAGGAACAGGAAGAGATCTCCAGAGCAACCTCAAGCTTCAAACATCACCAACATGACATCAGATCAACTGTGACTTTTGTCTCACCAAGCCTTGAAAACTTCCCACCATAACTCTTGCACTGTGAGCAACAGCAATTTACATAAAAACAGATGGTTGAGGGTTACATTCCTAATTTAAAAAAAAATTAGAATCAGAGATGCAAGTAAGTGATTTCATTTGCTTAACAGCTTTTCCAAAGTCTGTCACTACCCTCTTTGGGACGTTTACATGGGTTGGTTCTGTAAATTAGACTGAACTAGTGTAAATCAACTAAACAACATCTTTGTCTTTTAGAGCTATGAGGATGATTAAAGGACTTGACCATCTCTCTTACGAAGAAAGGCTGAGAAAACTGGAGCTGTTTAGTCTGGAGAAGGCTGAGTGGGACCTTATTAATGTCTGAGGGGTGGGTGTCAAGAAGAAGGATTCAGTCTCTTCAGTGGTGCCTAATAAAAGAAGGAATAATGGCTATAAGCTGGAACATAAGAAGTTCCACATAAATATGAGAAATAGTTTATTTACTGTGAGGGGGATGGAGCACTGGAGCAGGCTGCCCAAGGAGCTTGTGGGGTCCCCTTCTTTGGACACTTGCAGACATTCCTGTATGGCCTGACCTAGGTGACCTTTCTGTGGCAGGAAGGTTCGACTAGGTGACCTCTAGAGGCTCCTTCCAACCTCAAACATTCTATGATTACATGATTTACCTTGACACCAACTCACAGCTCAGCTCAACTGCTGCTTTCAGGATAGAAAGCAACTGTGCAGACAACATGAAGGTAAAGACAGATGCATGTAGTTTTATTAAGACTCAATAACCTCAAAATGTCATTTCAGGTATTGCCAAGCTAGAAGAAATCCTACACCAAGAGGATGCAAAGATGTGATTTACCCACAGCATGATGGACAAATACAGCATTGTAATAAAATAAGCTGAAGTAGTCTCCCCACAGGGATGTTTTGAGGGCGGGATTATCTATTTTAAAACTGAGAGTGTTTTTAAGCTATGGTGCTCCCTTTCGTCTAACCTTGAATCCCTCAGCTTAGAATAAACTAGTGACTAATTGCCCTGAGGAAGGAGCAGTCTGCCCTATGCGAGGTCACCTCTCTTGTGCTCAGTGCAGAGCAGAACTTCACCTCTGGACAGAGCCAGTTCTCAAACAGATGTGTCCCTCAGTTGCACACAAACCTCAGGGACCCAGGAGCTCACTGTGTGGACACTTCCATGGAGAAACAGCAGGGACCTGCAACGGCTGAGATGGAGCCTTGAAGGTACAGGCAGTATGGACTGGCTCCTCGTTGCAGCCACACTCCTCACCAGAGCAAGCTGCTCAGCTCCTGGGATACGTTTCACAGCCAAGCCAGCTAGTGACCTGCTCTCCCTGTGGCTGTGCAGACCAGGAAAAGACCACAAGCTGGGAAGGCTGTAACCTTCACTCTCACAGGCTGCTGATTCATCCAGAAAGGTGACACTGCGCTCCTGGGAGGCGGGTACCTGCGTTCATATGACCATCTAGAGACACAAATAGTGTTTCTGCATGGGCCATGGCAGCAATACCTGCAGTGCACTCTGGTAATGCCCCTCAATCTCTCTGGAGCAGTCTGGGAAGGAAAGATTACTTTCTGGCAAGAAGGGCTATGCTAATGCATCTGGAGAGCTTCTGCAGCTCTGGGAGTGAAGAAAGAGCTGGGATGAGAAAGAGCTTGAGTGAGGATCAGTCTTTGCAGCTCTGCCAGCTGTGTCTGTAGGAACTACTGCTCCTCCTCTCCCTGTCAACAGCCTCAGATTCATGCAGAGAGCCTGCTGCCACTACTTGTTTAGAAGAATGAGAGAAATGTCTTCCCCAGTATAAGAAAGTTCCAGACAGAGATAGGGTAGGGCAATGTGCAAGGGAAGAATGGAAGAGAAGATCAGTGGAATCTAATCATAAAACTGCTCAGGACAAAACAAACCTTATCCTAGACTTTATCCAAGAAAATGGTCAATGCAGGGAAAAAGGGACAACCTGTACAAACAGTCCCTGTGTTACTAAATGCAGAACACATTCTGTGTGGGAACCAATGACTGAAAAAAAACCCCTGCACTTCGAGTTCAGCGTGACCAGCTCTTATGTGATGCCCAGCACACATCAGGGAAACGGTTCTCAACAGCTTCTATCCTCTAGACAAGCTCTGAGAACCCAATATCCCTCTGATCTGCACTTTTCTGTCTGTGGTGCAGAGACCTGATGCCCTGAGGGGAAGCCTGCAGCACCACATACAGCTCCTGGGCTGTGTCCTAAAAAAAAAAAAAAAATCACAGGACCAAGCATGGGAGAGGAGGAGGTCCAGGCCTAGGAAGGGTTCTCTGATACACAGGAAGGGAAAAACTAGCCCCAAAGATCATTGTCACTGCTCCAGCCTCAGGGCCAATGACACTTGTCACATGTGGGCTAAGCAGCACAGATACAAGGGGGACACCTGCTTGGCCTCCTCTGAGCTGCTCACGTTACGCTCCTTCTTACCTTTGAATAAATAGTGACATTTATCCAAGCGAGACGTCGGCTTAGGTGATTAAGCTTCTCAGAGAAGACCTTTTGGCTCTTCAGCAATTCCTCACGGATGTCTCTCCTCTAAAAAGAGGGTAGAGATGTGAGGGCAGGTGTCACTGCCATTTAGAGAAGGAGTGAGAGCAGTCAGCAGCCTTTCTGCAGAGGAAATGGGCATCAGTGCTATAAGGAGCACTTGTGGTCTCAGCTGCAGCCCACAAGGCCTGGTGCAGACTCTGGTCCAGTGTGGGCCACAGCTTTAGAGCCAGCTACTGTCAAATACTTTTTTAATGCACCATCAGAAGCAGTGTCTGGCAGCTGGAGTAAGACAAATGTGTCCCCAGTCCACCACTGGAGAGGCCCCGGGAAACTGGCTCTGAGGTTTCTGCAGCACATGGCGGTCTGCAAGCTGCCAGGGCTACCCTGGGAAAAACTGAGGCAGTTGCTTCAGTCCCTCTGTTCCTTGAGGCAGTGGTACAATGCATTGCTACAGTATAAAACGTAACTGCAAGCTCCAGACACGGGGGTTACAACTCCATCAAAGGCACTGGCTGCTCCTAGGTCAGAAATCACCCACTCTGCTTCATTCTTTCTGTCAGATACTGAGGGTCTAGCAGAGAAGGAAGCTGGGAATCAAAAGGCACTTACTCTCTTTGGGCAGCGGCTGATTTTCTCCTCTGTGTCTTTCAGTGCCATGGCATATTCATTCACATCATCCGACACACCAACCATCTGAAAAGCAGCAGATTCCAGCAATAAATGGGGGTATTTTTTTCCCTAGACATAAGTGCATGCAAGCAGATCCCCCACAGGTATTGGGAGAAGGAAAGAGAACACACAGTCACAGAATAAGCAGAAAAAGAGAGTCACTGTAGAAGCATGGACGCAGGAGGAATAGATTCCTGCGCAGCACATACCACCTACCTTTCCAAGCTGCTGGTGGACACTGAGGTTGTACATCATCACTATCCCATCCAGGATTTCCAGGAGGGAGTTCTCTGTGATGGGCTGGTCTGGCTCCTCTGAAGGTCTGCCCAGTAAGAGACCCTCATTTCCATGGCTGCCTTCGACTGCAATGCATCCCCAAACAGGAGAGAAGTTTTCAGCAAGGCATTTTGGTGCCTTGGCTTCTGCCTGCACTGCTCTGAAGCCAAAGCCCCACTGGGCCTTTACAGCACAGTGCTCCTCCCCAGTTCATGTAGTGTAGATCTGGAGCTTAGGGACATGGTTTAGAGATGGGCTTGAGACGGTTGGGTTAATGGTTGGACTTGATGATCTTAAAGGTCTTTTCCAATCTAACCGATTCTGTGATTCACTAGATGCACTAACACACCATCCTAATCTCACTGAATGAATCAGGCTGTTCAGACAGATCCAGATTATGCAATCCTGCTTCCCTGAGCCCTGCATGTGCTTCAGAGGCTGGCCTGGCCCAACCCAGCAGTATCAGTGCTGCTGCTTCTGGCTGGCCTGTGTTCCTGGGAATTCAGTTGCCTCTGAACTACCTCCCCGCAAAGTCTCACAGAAGCCAAGGCAGCACCTCTTTACACACAGAGAGTGACAGCATTGCCAGTGTCCCATTCAAGATGGAAAAGCAGTTAACTGTGGATTTCTGTGTGTCAGCATGCCCTGGGAACAGGAAGGAGTGATGCTGTCAGTAAACAATTCCATTCTTCTTGAGAGTATTGGGAGCTGGAAGATACCACTCTCCCCGGGACCATCTGGGCCATGGCAGCACACAGAAGTACTTACTATCCTCTTCTGTCCGTTGCTCAATGCTTAGTGTGCGCACTTTGATCTTCTCCAGGGTGCCAAGAGGCCGTCGCGGGTTCATCAGGCTGACAGCCGCTGTGCTGAGGAAGCGGTTGGCACGGCCCAGTGTGGGGGAGCTGAGCCAGCCAGGTCTGGCAAGTGCTCCACCAATGGCCAGGGCAGCAGAGGGACGCTGGGGCTGAAAACAAGTTTCAAGAAAAACATTTTAGCTGTGGGGCTGCCCACTTTTCCTGCCCTGGCCCTGCAAGGACACACAGTGAGCTGATGCCCTTCTTATCATGGCTGGGCCAGCAATGCCAGGTTAGCAAGTGGCTATTCCCCCCCTAAGGGCAGATGCCAGGTCTGAGCAGCAGATGTGCAGAGCAAGAAGCTGCTCTGCCTGCAGTTGCCTCACACTCTCAAATCCAAGTAGCCAAAAGCTGCCATGGGGGCATATTCAGATCAGTGGCTAGTGAGAGAGCAGAGCAAAGAAAAATTTACTGCTTGAACTTGGGGTATCTAGGACCTTGCTATCTCCAGTGACCCTCATGCAAGTGTGGCTGTTTATCTGGTTGCACAAGTCCTGGCCCAAACACTGCCTTCTTCTAAAGCAAAGCTTTTCTAGGCACAGGCTGAGTTTGTTGCCCCAGCACCAGGAACACCTCCACAGCTCACCTGTGCTGTTGATGTTGCTGATTCCTCATCCTCATCGAGATCATCCATAGTCACTGCCTGAAGCTCTGCAGGGTCAATCAGGACATTGGCTTTTGCAGCCAGATCATCTGCAGAGAGCACACCAAATCAGTTGTGAACTTCCCATGAGGCAGCTCTAGGCTCATCCTCTTTTCTGATGCTGCATCAGAACAAGATCACCTTCCCCCCAGCTTCCTTATGTGGAATAGGTCTGCGCTCACTAACACAGCAAAGGCCAAGCACTGCTCACCCAGGATCAGTTTCTATTGCTGGTCCTTCCACCAACAAACAGAAAAGTGATGAACTAGGAGACAACCAGCAAGGCCGTACTGGACTCACACAGAGAAGGAAGATCATGTTTTAATTAGCCACCTCCCCCATGCTATCCCATGGTATATCCCCAAGACGCTAGAATTGAGACTCAGACCAGAAATGTTTCTCAGCCTAGAGAAAAGCTGTGCTGATGGCTATGCTGTACAAAGCCTCAACAACGTGTTCTGTAGTCCATAGTTCCATCTTTAATGTTGTCAGGAAAACCATGGTAAGAAACCAGAGGAGATTACACAGTTCTCAAGCAACTAATTCTGAACAGCCAGGGATCAACCTTAGACAAGAAAAATGGTCCTAAGTTTGCAAACACACGAGGGAATATGAGATGTGAGCCAAAGAGAAGTGCCACATTAGCCAGAAACTACAGACAGATCAAGTGTGACAGAACAGCAAGGCACTTACCTTTCAGAGTCTTCTTAAGATGAGATAAGAGCCCTCCAAGTCGCTGAAGGTCAAAATAATCCACCTTCCCATTATAGAAGAGTTGAGGAGGGACATAAGCCTCTACAGCAGAGAAGGAGATTTGGTTTTTTCACAAGTCCCATGCATAAGATCCAAGGAGACATGTAGACTCTCCTAAGACAGACCCCAGAGCCCAGCCTGGACTAACATTTACTTTTGTTGCCACAAAAGCATTCAGGCAGGGGTGACTGCCACAAACATCAGATCCAAGTGGAACCAGGAGTATGTGAATGAGCATCAGCAAGAAGCCTCCCAGCCATAGTCAC
This sequence comes from Rhinopomastus cyanomelas, assembly GCA_013400115.1. NCBI lineage: Eukaryota > Metazoa > Chordata > Aves > Bucerotiformes > Rhinopomastidae > Rhinopomastus > Rhinopomastus cyanomelas. The sequence continues at coordinate 146,507 of VXBP01001719.1, read as the reverse complement.
TGGTGGCAACTGGTTCACCAGAAAACTAACAGCTCTACACACCTGGCTATTCCAGTTCTGTCACAGTCTCAAAGGGCTCATAAGTCACTTACTGAAGACAGATAAAGGGTCAGTCTGAAGTAAGGAAAGGGACTGCCAAGCAGATCAAGGTAGGACAAGCAACATGGGGTTTGAGGGTGGCAAAGCAATGGGTACTGACTTGGGCTCCCCTTAATCCCCTAGTCTGGGAACCATAAAATCATAAAATACATTCCCCTAAACTTAGACTACAGGATGACTGAGCTATAGGACCAGAATCAATACTGGGCTCTGCTCCAGAGCACTCAGGGGAAACTAGCAAACATTACAGGTGGCCCTTTGCAAGACTCAGGTTTGGATGTTCATTGCAATAGATCTGCACGTGGGAGTTTCTCAGGGTGAGTGGAAACTACAGACATGGGGTGACAGAAAGCCCAAACACCCATGAGAAACACAAAATTTCAGGCCCTGCCAAGAGGCAAACCTTGTCCTAACCACAGAAATGCCTTGAAAGCTTCTCCTCCAGGCCTCACCTTCACTGCTCAGTGCAGCTGGGGTCTTCGCCTTGTGGCCATCCCAGAAGAAACGCAGGGCAGCAATGAGACGGTGCAGGAAGCACACCATGTACTCTGGTGGGCACAACACTGTCAAGTTCTAGGGCAAAAATTAGAGTTCAGGCATCAGGGCAGATGCGAAAGTTCATCTTAGCCCCAAGAGGTCACATAGGACAGGCAGAAACTTTGTGTTCTCAGCCTTGCTAAGCACTTCTAGCTTCCAGCGCTGGTGGAGAGCCCAGCCCTGAGCATAGGCAGCACTTTCCACCTCCAGAAAGTTGTACACACTGAAACACACAGCTGATCTTACACTGGAGGATGGACACCTTGTACTCCACCAAACAGATGGGGCTGATCATAAACACAAAGATGCAGATGAAGAAAGAGATTCCTACCTCCCAAAGTGCAGCCCAGCAGCCAATCCAGGGCCAGAAAGAGAGCCCTCCCTCAAGCAGTGAAAAAGATGGCAAAGCCAGGAGGCCTGAGAGGGTTTAGGAGGACTTTCAGCTCCTGCCCCTTTCTAGCCTTAGATCTTCTGCCTCCTGCTCCACTTCCTGCCATGTCTAGACCTCAGTTGATCAAATGGTAGGAGAAGCCCTACCTGAAGGTACCAGCGAGCACACAGGGTGAACCTTGCAGGAGTCTGGCCCTCTGACTTACCCCTCTGTTACTGGTGTTTTCCTGAAGAAACTTGCGGAATTTGTTTAGGAAGATGTATCTGGAGGCTTCTCCCTGGCAGGGGATAAAGCAGATGGTAAATCTCTGAGTCCCACAGTATGGAGACGCTGCAGAAAAGATCCACATAACACTTACCCCTCCTCTGTCCTTGTTGTTCAGCAGCAGCTTCAGGATCTGAACCTGGAGACCTTCCACCACTAAAATGGGGGCACGTGGCCATCATCAGAAAAAAAAACCCTGGAGAGCAACTACCCATTTAACTCCAACCACAGTACCCCATTCCCAGGAGAAAGGCTGCCTCTTTAGCAGAGGAGGGGGCAGGAAGAACCAGTGCCAGGAGGGAGCTAATCCCCTCACAAAGAACTTTCTCCTCCACCACTTAGCAATAAATTCACCCCAGATTATAAATGATGCCCTAAAGGGGAGTTTTGGTCTGCTTGTTCCCCATAGTGGGTCCCAACACTCAGAATCTTCCACCAGGTAAGAGCTTGTCTGGCCCCCACCTCTGCAGCTCAGCCTGTCCTGGCAGGAACAGAGCTGGACTTCAAATCATGAAGGGGATATGGGAACAGCTCAAGGGTTGGTCCCTCTGGCTACACATAAGTTATGAGACCCTGGTGAACTCCCTCCTTCCTCACAAACCTTCAATGCGTTTCTTGAGCCGCTGGCAGCCTCTTTCATATGCCCGTCGTCTCAGTCTCTCCTCAGCACTCTCTTCCTTCACCTCCTTACTCTCCTTGCCCTGGTTGGGAGACAGACACTACTCAGTCAGAGATCACTGCATGGGGAAATTTCTTAGGTGGTTTGATAACTTTGCAAAGAAGTATTTTAGAAGATTTTAAACAATTGAAATAAATTTACTTCAGAATAGCAAGCACATTGCTAAAACAAGATAGGAAACACTGTACTGTCCTGGGCCATATCTAGGCAACAGAACCAGCAAAAACCTTCAGATAAGAATTGCCAGTGCAATTCAGCCTTGGTTTTATAATATATTTTGTATGGAGACAGACTTGAACAATATGAGTATGTGATTCCTGTGTGATCTAATCTAGGTGATCCTGCTCTGGGAGGGGAGTAGGAACAGATGACCTTTCAAGGTCCCTTCCAATCCCTGACTCTGTGAAAAAGTCTTGCCAAGAGGAGAGTAGAAAACCAACCTAGAACAATGGGACAGTGGCAGTCAGGGACTTAACTTCCCTGACTGTGCAGCAAGCAAGAGTAGATCTTAGGACACCCAACTGCAACTCCTTAAACTGTGTGGGCTTCCCTTCCAAATCTGTTGCCACAGAAACTTGTCCCTCTCTCCACTCTCCTCCTCCTGAGCAACACACCCCAAATGTTCACTCTATGGGGGAAAATAACAACATTATGGTGATGCAGATGCTACAGCTGTCCACGGTCTACCAGTGCTGGAAGCTGGAAAAATCCAGTTTCCTCAGCTAGAAAATTATGGGGACAGCAAGCCACAAAACTTCCTCAGTCTCTCAGTGGATGTGCCCTCACTTACCTCCTTGGTGAAGCGGTTTGGCCACCACGTGGTGGGAATGAGCTCCTGCAAACCAGCCTCCTCCACACGCAGTGGGCTCTTGATATAGAAGAACACAACAGAACGGAGCACATCAAAGCTGCGGCCAAGTTAAAGCACAAAAGTGATGTCGGGAGAAGGTACAGGGCAGATCCAGAGCCCCCTTCTCCTGGGAGAACCCCCATGCAGCTCCCACAGCAGCTACCCAAATGGCTGGACTACTTTGAAAGTGGGTTTACTCTAAGGACATTGGAGAGGTCAGTCAGGTAAATAAAATGCTCTGTGATAGTAGGGTGTGAACTATATGACACTGATTCCCCTTCTCAAAGCTGGAGTTTGAGGAGAACAGTGTTAGGCAAAGGAGACCGGAGAAATTAGAAATGACCTCTCAAAGGCAGGGTGGCTTCTGCCTCCAAGAACCTGCAGATCCTTGAGTTCTCCTTGAGCAGGGAGAACTGAGCCTAAAGGAGGCACAAAGGATACAGAACACTGCTGAGTAGGTATTTCCTGGATTTCTCATGCTTCAAGATTGCAATCGTGAGCCGGAGGTAGTGAATCTAGGTAAACAGGAGAAGCAAACATTACTCCATCTACAGAGGATAGAACTCTTCAATAGGTACACTGTGAGAAAACTGCATTTCCGGATCATACTGCAAAATGCAAAACCTCATGTACCTTTGGGCAAGGGGACATAACAGAGGCTGGCTAGTCACAGATTCCTGGGCATTCAGAAGTGCAACTCACTTGTAATCCCAGGTCTGGGATGATGGGGGAGAACCTGTAAGCCCGCAGCAGTGACATCAGTAGCTGCTTGAGGCATTCATGCACTTCGTACTCCTGAGAAAACAGTAAAGAAAACACATTTAACAGAAATGAGATGGAGTCAAGGAACAGAGCTCTTGGCGAGTGACCTTGGAAGGTAGAATCTGCTTGTAAACTCAGATGCTCTGAACGCACAGTCTTTGTCCATCTTACTCTACAGAATAAGCAGAAGGTGGTGCCATCACTTTGTTACAGAAAAACAGTTTACTCTGGCTGTCACATGTCCTATCCCTTGAACCTGCCCAACACACTGTTGTTGGCCGAACCAACCTGGAAAGGATGATGGAAGAGCTGTCTTTTTTAGCCCAGCTCACAGCCAGTGAGTAGGATGACAGCCAGCACTTCCAGAAACACAGCAGCCCTACTATGCTGTTCAGCTCCACTTCTGAGAAGGTGGGCCTGAGGGAGTCATGACATTTTTCAATGAGACTTTCCTTGACAGCTGGCTGGACCAGCACCCATATCTGCTGCTACCTGAAGGACAGACAGGCTGTCTCCAAGCGGATCCCTGGCAGTGACAGGCTGTGTGTAACCACCGCAGCAACAGCAGCTTATAGCAGCTGGTTGCCTCAAGCAAGTGTCCCAGGAAAGGGTGACCCCATCCAGCTTGGAAAGGAAGGGACACAGGAAACTAGAGGTGGCTCTTTCCCAGCAGTGCTGGTGGTAAGAGCACAGGGCCCATTTCCACCCCTGCTCTGCACACTCTGGTCAATCTCTTGGAACAACATGGCATCATTTCAGGCCTCCACAGTCACATCAACAGCATTCAAGAGACCAACTCATCTCTTACTGATAAATTTGATGCTCACAGAAGCAGGAAGTTATTCCAACATCACCAGTTCCTTTAGCAGTAGGAGGACCTTGTTAGCTCATTGCCAGTGTCCCCATTACCAGTTACTCTCCATTGAACTATTATTCCCTGGGTGTGAAGCAGCAAGCCAGATGGGCTAAGTGAGAGGGTGGTCTACCACAAGAAAAGGGATCTTGTCATCAGCAAAGGACAACCTAATCACTGTCAGCATTTTCCATGGAAAGCTCCTGTCCTCAGCACCATCTGGGGTCTTCCTGTGATCCCTGAAGTGGAAAGAACATCGTAGTAACTCACCTCCATAAGAAGCCACATGAGATCAAACAGCTGCTGAATAAGAGGATGGGCCTCCACTGCCCCTCCTTGCTCAAGGATGCTCAACAGGAAAGTCATGAGCACATCTTCCACCAGGTAGACCTTGCACTGCAGACAAAGAGCCAGGTCAACAGTCCTCCAAGACACGGTCACTTGCCAGAGATAGCTGAGGTTCACCTCCCCATGTGAGCACAAGAACAGGCACCTACTGACGTTTGTTCTGGGCAGGCAAAACTTACCATAAGAGGGGAGAAATAATTGAAGATGTGGGCTAATGTAATTAACACTGTGGGTTCTCCCTGAAGCTGCCACACTGATGTGTCCTTTTCCATCAGCTTCCCCTCCTGCAATGACAAACCCAGAAAGACACTGCTCGGATCCAGCCAAATCCACCCCTGCACCAACAACCGAACAAAGCAGAGGCCTGGAGCAGACAATGGCTGCTGTACCATGCCTGACTGAAGTCAAAACCTTGAACATTGGAATTTAGTTTGGCAAAGCAGCTGGGCCCATGCTTCTGGAGAGTTGTGGTGCACTCCAGGGGTTACTATCAGCCATCTGCATGTACACTATGACAACCCTTTTCCAAATGTGTTCAAATGGGACTCCTTGCAGAGGTCAGCTAGTTGAGCAGGTCCCCACTCAAGCCAAGACCATAGCAGGTGGTGTTCCCTGTGCTCTGGGCACAAACAGATCTTTCACCCTAGGAGAATAAAAACGGGTTTGAGTGAATAGTGCCACAGCCAAAACAGTTCTGAAGGCAAACCGGCCAGAATTTGACTATGCAGCTGCACCAGGACATTAGTAAAATGTTTATAATGTAAACAGGTGTCTTTCAAGGCTGCAAAATCAAATCGAGCCGTTCTGACCCTGACAAACACTCATTCTTGCATACTGAGTGTGAATGAAACTTCACAGAACTGAGAATAACAAAGGCCAGTATGATTTAAATTCAGTCCTGGAACGATCAGGAATCCCATTTTGCAAGCTGAAAAGCTCCAGGGCCATGCACACCCCATGCAAAAGCATTTGGACTCGTGGGTGCAGGGAAACATCTGAGCGGCTGGCATGTGCTGAGAAGTGCAGAACCACATTTCCCAGCACGGTGACGTTAGCATACCGCTACATCTATTCCAATATGGATCACGTTCTTCAAGTAGCCCAACAGCTTGTGAGCCTTCACTAGGTCTGCAACCGGAGGGTCTTGCAAGGGGCGGTAACCTTCCACTGGATAAGTAGGCAAGGGTTAAGGAGAAATGCAATCTGATCCTTCCAGGACTTCTTTTAGTGCAAGGAAAACATTGTGTCTCCTATTTTCCTTTATAGCTAGAGATGCCTCAGTCACAGTTCAAACCACAGAGCCTTCTAAATGGAAAAAAACCCACAAGCTCTTATCCCCACTTCCTCAATATTGCCAGTAGCAAGTTATTTAATGCCACGCTTCTGCTCTCTCTAGAAAGACCCAGAGGAGCCTCCAATATAGCTGTCAACAGGCACACCTAGCGCTGGTGTGACAGGAGCTGCAGGTTTCAGCGTTCCAATAGGAAGGCAGCAGGAAACTATACAATCATGTCAGAGGTCCCATATGGCTGGGAGGCAGAAGAGACCTACAGCCAAGAGGTTGACCAGCCCAGCAGCATTAGGGCTTCCAAAACTGGACAGTTGAATCTTTGCAGGATCTGAGAGCCTGGGAACAGGCAGCCCCCAGCTGCAGCAGTATTTGCCAATTCAGAGGTGAGAATAAATCTAAGGTCAAAAACTGTCAGGGACCAGTAGGGATGTTTGAATGCCCTGCGGTTCCGGTTCTTCTCTCTTTGACCCTGCTCTGCATTCAAGCATCAACAGAAGAAAGTGAATTGCAGTCAAGTACAAATATTTTACAGCCTCCAAAGATGGTGTCAAGATTAGCTCTTCTACCTTCAAACTCCTTCTCCTGTCTTGGATGGGCCCATGGGCAACCTGGTCTAGTGACAGGAGTCACTGCCCATGGCTGGGGTAGTTGGAACTAGATGATCTCTGAGGTCTCTTCTAACCTAAACCATTCTTTGGTTCTCTCCACACCTAAAGGATATCGGAGTGGACGGCTTCCGAAGTTAAAAGCAACAGACTCCTTGAATGACAGGCTTATGGCAGGGAAGTAAGCCATTCCGGAACCCCTTGTGATGTTATCAAAAGCAGTTCCCAGAGATATGCCATTCCTGAAAAATCGGAAAACCCACATGATTTTTGTCACAGTTGGAGGGAGGTTCTGAGGTGAACTGGGAAATGTGGCTATCCGCATTCCCCTCCGAACAACTCGCTAACATGGATACATCAGTCATTCCTGCCTCCTGCACCTCAACCTGCACACATGTTATCTTCACAGCTTTGCTGAGGAACAGCCATGGGAAGCATAGCAGGACCACCATGACAGCACAGCACATGAGCGCACATCATGCAGAACCTACTCATCTTCAAGGGCAACCCAAATAATCTTTACAAGATAACTAACCAGCAGGCCATTTTAAAAGCATGTGGCATTTTTGGCCTCATCCATTTGATGCTGTTGGAAACAGAGGGATAATGTGCTCAACCTACTCTTCGCTAAAAGATTACATGGAGCATCTAACGGTTTCTAATTCCAGCTGACTTGTTGCAGGCTATAGTTTAGGGCCAGGGAATAATTCTTATTCAGGCTGGTCTCTGCTCATTTGGCATACTGAGTTGGAGGCTGGAGAAACATCAGCCTTTCCACAACTCCTTGTCAATCTATGAAGGGTAAGGTCTACGCAGACCATGAAAGTGATCAGCATGGCTTAGCCAACTGTAGTATTAAGCATCACACGAGGTGTCCTCTCCTCCAAAATTCTAGGTAACTTCACAATGACTCTGTAGCTTGAAAGTCTTTCTGCCAAATACTCTCACCTTAGGAGACTTCAACAGCCTATCTAGATGGTTTCTGAACACAAAGCAGAAATACAAAAGCTAGAACTATCAAAGGACTTAACAGGGAGAGGGCAAAAGTAGGTCTCAACATCCTGCTGAGCGGTGAGGAAAGAAACCTTTATGATACACAGACATCAACAGAACAGGGAACTGCACAGATGCTTACAAGCAGAAAGCAATGGTACCCTCATCAAGGTCTATCAGACAGCTGACGATGTCTCCTGCTGCCCAAGACTGCAGTAAAAGGAGAGAAAAGGTTAAACATATATCCAGAGTGTTTCCACATCAGAAAAAAAAGACTGTAACCCAGCTGATCCTGTGTGATTCAGGGCTGAAGAAGAGGGAGTTCCTCCTCACAGCAGCTCATACAGCATTTTCAGGAAGCTGCACTGAAGTCGCTGGCTGGGATCTTTTTTTCCCTCCAGTACTAGGAACATATACAGGCTCAAACATCAGCCCTTCATCCTCTAGTGGGCTGCAGAGAACCAGTGCCTTGCAGAGGCTGAGAGCAGCACTACACCGGGAATCAGACTGCTGCAGGTGCTAAACAAAGCACCCACAGAGCACGTCCAGCACTCCTGAAGTATAAAAAATTGCTGGCACACAGCCTCCCCATGAGCAAACTGAGGCAGAGAGGAAAGCTTAAGGGCGTTTCACAAGGTCCAGTAGAATCCAGCATGCAGAAGATGCCACCTGATTTCTTCTCCTCACTCTATGTCCAGCTCCTGGGAGGACAGCTACTTACTTTGCCATAGTTGGTAGTAGTCACATTCCACTTGCGCACTCTGTTTCCATCATATGCATATGAGTCTGGCGTATCTCCAACTCCTTCCTGCAGCACAGCATGAAAGAGGAGTCTCACACCAAGCATACAGGATCTATCTTACTGCAACACACTCTGCTGAGGAAAAGCCCTCATTGTAGGAGCAAATCCAGCAGCCTGTGGTTTTTGGTTCAGATAAAGACACTACTAGTTACTTTTGAGTGGGAAGTACTGGTACCATACACTTAGAAAACAGCCCCCAAGACACCCATCACCTTTCCCCTCACATGCTGCAGAGTGGTAAGTTAGTGAAACTCTGCCGCTGACATCCCTTCCCAGCATCAAACATTCTACCCAGTGCCTGGGAAGAGCTGGCATGGGCTTGCCTCTCCTGGGCAAAAAAGCCCCATAGCACCAGATGCTGAAAGGTGACTTGTGACTTGGGGTGCTTGTGGACGAAAAGCTCAACATGAGCCAGCAGTGTGCACTTGTGGCCCAGAAGGCAAACCGGATCCTGGGCTGCATCAGGAGAAGTGTGGCCAGCAGGTCGAGGGAGGTGATTCTCCCCCTCTGCTCTGCTCTCGTGACACCCCAACTGGAGCACTGTATCCAGTTCTGGAGCCCTTATTACAAGAAGGATGTGGACATGCTGGAGCGAGTGCAGAGGAGGGCCATGAGGATGGTGAGAGGGCTGGAGCACCTCTCCTATGAGGCCTGAGTGAAAGAGCTGGGGCTGTTCAGTCTGAAGAAGAGGAGGCTCCAAGGTGACCTTATGGTGGTCTTCCAGTATCTGAAGGGGGCCTACAAAAAGGCTGAGGAGGGACTTTTTAGGATGTCAGGTAGCAACAGGACTAGGTGGAATGGAGCAAAGCTGGAGATGGGTAGATTTAGAGTGGATGGGAGGAGGAAGTTCTTCACCGTGAGAGTGGTGAGAGCCTGGAATGGGTTGCCCAGGGAAGTGGTGGAGGCCTTGTCCTTGGAGGTGTTTAAGGCCGGGCTGGATGAAGCTCTGGCCAGCCTAATCTAGGGTGGGGTGTCCCTGCCCATCTTAGGGGAGTTGGAACTGGATGATACTGTGGTCCCTTCTAACCCTGACTGACTGTATGAATTGGTCTGGGTGATCCTGCTGTGGCAGGGGGATTGGACTAGATGATCTTTCGAGGTCCCTTCCAATCCCTAATGACTCTATGATTCTATGACTCTGAGAGATCACAGAATCATTCAAGTTGGAAAAGACCCTTGGGATCATCAAATCCATCCATCAACCATACTCTACAAGTTCATCCCTAAACCATATCCCCCAACACCACATCTAAGTGTCTTTCAAGCACATCTAAGGATGGTGACTCACCCAGCACCATGGANCTACAATGTCCTTTCAGATAGTTGTAGAGAGCAATGAGGTCTCTCTTAGCCTCCTCTTCCTCAAACTAAACAGCCCCAACTTTCTCAATCTCTCCTCCTAAGATTTATTCTCAAGGCCCTTCAACAGCTTCATTACCCTCCTACACACTTGCTCCAGCACCTCTATGTCACCCTTGTACTGAGGTGCCCAAAACTGGTCACAGTACTCCAGGTGTGGCCTCACCAGTGGTCAGTATAGGGGGACAATCACCTCTCTACTCCTGCTGGACACATAGTTTCTAATACAGGCCAGGATGCCATTGGCCTTCTTGGCTACCTGGGCACACTGCTGACTCATATTCAGCCGCCTGTCAATTAGAACCCCCAGGGAGATGCTATCCCACAAGCTCTGCTGAGAAGATGCCAACTGGAAGCCAACACAGAGCAGGACCTGTGTGCAGCATAAACCCAACTGGCGTGTTACTGCACACCATTCTGTGAGTGCAGAGCAGAGAAGCTCTTTCTGACTTTTAAACCAGAGGACCTAGCTTTTCTAGTGTGTGTTAGGCACAAAATGGCAGCAAGGCTCGAGCACAGCAACTGTACCACGTTCCACACTGATCTAAAAGGCAGCAGAGGAACACAAAGCAGCCCTGTGCCACATGCAGCAGTTAACACTACCTCCTGATTAAATCTGCAGTTGAGGGTACACCAGCCAATTTGCATGAGACCCTGGGAGGAGATGAGCACCTCGTATATCCATTTCCCTGAAAGAAAAAGAGACACCTTGCAGTAAATCCCTGCCGGCAGAACCTGACACTGTCCCCAAGGAAAAGCATGTGGCACATAAAGGAGCTTCAGGACAACCCCAGCACTCCCCTCCCACCTCTTCACTCCAGCATCATACAATCCTCCATTCTTCCAACTTCCTGGAAAGGCCAGTGGATGAACTGGGGAAGAGTGGGCTCAAGATTTGGGACATAATTCAAGATTTCTGACCTCTCTAGTTTAAGGCTCCACACAGTCTTTCCAGGGTATTTTTTCAAAGCATCACTGGTTTATCTTCTTACCTTTATACACACACGTTGTGGCTCTGATGGACCCAAAGTTACTGTGGCCAATCACCTGGACCAACAAACAAAAGATTGTTTTAAACTCAGGCAAAAAGGTAGGTTTGCTCAGCCCTAGCCATTTCCTCTCCTAGTGCTCAAAACCAAAGTAAGACAGAGAGCTATTTCCATCCACTGCACAGAGAAGATATGGGACATCTTCTCCATCCCAGTAGCTGTACTTAGAGCCACTGGGCTGCAAGGAACCACTCAGGTCCTTTCCACAGCTCACACATGTACTTGCTAAATGCCAGTGAAGCACACATCAGCAGTACACGGGCAACATTGTGACAGACAGGTTCCCAGTAAGTTGTGACAAATACGCAAAAGTGAGTATGATATAGGAAAGACTCTGGATCTTGAAAAAGTTAGAACAAAACTATAGATCATGGGTGTCCACGGTGTCCAAGCTGAAGTCCAGGAATAGCAGGTAACACGCTGCCCAGAAACTGAACCCTGTTAACTCTTGACTCTCTCAGTCTCAGGACAGACCATGAAGAGATGAAGGCAGCACAAGGAATTCATGACAAGCCAGTCAGTCTGATGTGATGCCAAGGACAGTTCTAGGCAAGGTGGTAAATGGCCTCTGCTAGAGATATAAAAGAATACATGGATTACAGAGGGAACGAGCACAAGAGCACAGGATGTGCCTGCTCAATGGAAAGATGAAAGAATTAAATTTCAGTGGATTCTTTCAGCTGATTTTCTGAATGAGGAACATCAGCTAAGGAGTAGGGAGCTGGTGGAAACATAGGAGAAAGGAAAGCCTCAGCTTCAGCTTCATTCCACTGTTAGAGAAGACCACAGGAAGAGGGAGTCTGACAGAGGGACAGGAAAGCTGTCTGCTGGCCTCTCCTCTGCTTAGCCAAGCAGTTCAAAGAGCCCCCGGGGCCAATGTAATACTTTCACTTCCTTGCAGCTCCACTCAGAGCTTAATCAGACCTAGGGTACTGCTAGACTTTTCCCAGGAGAGCTCATCACCTTCAGGATCCTGCAGCTTTCTGGGTAGACTCTGTTCACAGCAAACAACATGTGAATTTGTTAATCATACATTCACAGAACATCAGGGATTGGAAGGGATCTCGAAAGATCATCTGACAATCCCCTTGTCAGAGCAGGATCACCTAGACAAAGTTGCACAGGAACATATCCTGGCAGGTTTTAAATGTCTCCAGAGAAGGAGAATCCACAACCTCCCTGGGCCTGTTACAGTGATCTGTCACCCTCACTGTCAAGAAGTTCCTTCCGATATTTATATGAAACCTCCTATGTTCTAGTTTACACTCATTGCCCCTTGTCCTATCACCAAATGACATTGAGAAGAGCCTGGCTCCATCCTCCTGACACTCACCCCTCATATATGTATACATATTAACGAGATCATCCTCTCTGTCTGCTAACCACCCCCCTTCTGATGCACCCCAGGATGCCATTGGCCCTCTTGGCCACAAGGGCACATTCCTGGCTCATGGTCATCCTGTTGTCCACCAGGAATCCCAGTTCCCTTTCTCATACACTGGTCTCCAACAGGTCAGTCCCCAGCCTATACTGGTACCTGGGGTTGTTCTTGCCCAGATGCAAGATTCTACACTTGCCCTTGTTATATTTCATTACATTTCTCCCTGCCCAGCTCTCCAGCCTGTCCAGGTCCTGCTGAATGGCAGCACAGTCTGCTGGGGTGTCAGCAACACTTCCAGTTTTGTGTCATCAGCAAACTTGCTGACAGTGCACCCTAATCCCTCATCCAAGTCATCAATGAATAGATTGAATAGGACTAGTCACACTACTGACCCCTGGGGAACTTCACCTAGATGCAGACCTCCAACCTGACTCTGCCCCATTGACTACCACTCTCTGGCTTCTATCCTGCAGCCAGTTAACAATCCACCTCACTAGATCACACTGCCTCAGTTTGGCTGCAAGGATACTATGGGAGACAGTGCCAAATGCTTTCCTGAATCCACGGAAGACCACATTCACTGCTTTANCTTGCTGACAGTGCACCCTAATCCCTCATCCAAGTCATCAATGAATAGATTGAATAGGACTAGTCACACTACTGACCCCTGGGGAACTTCACCTAGATGCAGACCTCCAACCTGACTCTGCCCCATTGACTACCACTCTCTGGCTTCTATCCTGCAGCCAGTTAACAATCCACCTCACTAGATCACACTGCCTCAGTTTGGCTGCAAGGATACTATGGGAGACAGTGCCAAATGCTTTCCTGAATCCACGGAAGACCACATTCACTGCTTTACCATCATCTATCCACCTGCTTATGCCCTCATAAAAGGCTATCAGGTTGGTCAAGCATGACTTCCCATTGCTGAAGCCATGCTGACTGTCCCTAATGACCCTCTTGTCCTTGATGTGCCTGGAGACAGTGTCAAGGATAAATTGTTCCATCATCTTTCCTGGGATGGAAGTGAGGCTGACCAGTCTATAGTTACCTGGGTCCTCCTTCTTACCCTTTTTGAAGACTGGAGTGACATTTGCTATCCTCCAGTCCCCAGGCACCTCTCCTGGTCCCCATGACTTAGCAAAGATGATAGACAGTGGCTTAGCAATGACTTCTGCCACATGCCTTAGCATCCCATCTGCACCCATGGATTTATGTAGATCCAGATTGCTCACCTGATCTCTAACCCAGTCCTCATTATCTAGGGCAAACTCCTCTTTTGTCTAGACTTCCTCTGGGGCCTCAGCAGTCTGCATCAGGACAGTCCCCAGAAGTACAGAGGCAAAGAAGGTGTTCAGTATCTCTGCTTTCTCTGTATCCTCTGTCTTCAGGGCACACACCTCATTCAGCAGGGGGCCACATTGCCTCTAGTTTTAGTTTTACCTGCAGTGTATTTGAAGAACCCCTTTCTGTTGTCCTGGACCTCCACTGAAAGGTTTAATTCCAAGGAGGCCTTGGCTTTCCTAGTCATGGCACTACATCCTCTGACCAGAGCCTTACAATCATCCCAAGTGGCCATCCCCTCCTTCCATGACCTATAGACTTTCTTCTTTGTCTTGAGTTTGCCCAGCAGCTCCCTGTTTAACCACACAGGTCTTCTGGCTCCCTTCCTTGACTTCCTACTGTTGGAATGCTCAGGCTTCAAAGAAGTGGTCTTTGAATGTTAACCAACTATCTTGGGCCCCTTTACCCTGTCCAGGGAATTTTCCCTAGCATTTGCTTGAAAAGGCCAAAGACATCCGTACTGAAGCCCAGGGTTGTGATTCTGCTAGGTATTCTGTTCCTGCCACACGAGATCCTGAACTCCACCATCTCATGGTTACTGCAACCAAGGCTGCCCTCAACCTTCACTGCTTCAACCAGACCCTCCTTATTGGTGAGTCCAAGATGCAGCAGCACTCCTCTCCTAGTGGGCTCCTCCAGCATATGCATCAGGAAATTGTCACCAGTGCACTGAAGGAACCTCCTGGACTATGGGTGGCTGGCTAAGGACTTTCAGCAAATATCAGGGTAGTTAAAATCCCCCATAAGAACCAGGGCTTGTAGCTCTGAGGCTGCTGTCAGCTGCCTGTAGAAGACCTCATCAACTTCATCATCCTGATCTGGTGGCCTGTAATAGACACCCGCAACACTGTGTCACCCATGCCAGCCTGCCCCTTAATCTGCACCCACAAACTCTCAATTCTTTCTTCATCTGCCCCTGGACAGAACTCAACACATTCTGGTTGCTTTCTCACATAAAGAGCAACTCCACCACCCCGCCTTTGTGACCTGTCCCTCCTGAAAAGGACATAGCCATCCATGACCACATTCCAGTCATGTGATCCATCCCACCATGTCTCTGTAATTTGCCCCAGATCATAATCACCTGACTGGACACAGATTTCTAACTCCTCCTGCTTGTTCCCCATGCTGTGTGCACTGGTGCACAGGCATTTCAGGGAGGGAGCTGAGCACTCTGATTTCACCCAAGGACAGTGGGAAGCCGCCTGGTTTTCATCAAGACCAGAGCTCTGTCCCACTGGCACCCACCCAGCAAGAATCTCACCCCCTTCGAATCTAGTTTAAAGCCCTCTGAATGAGNGTAGCTCTGAGGCTGCTGTCAGCTGCCTGTAGAAGACCTCATCAACTTCATCATCCTGATCTGGTGGCCTGTAATAGACACCCGCAACACTGTGTCACCCATGCCAGCCTGCCCCTTAATCTGCACCCACAAACTCTCAATTCTTTCTTCATCTGCCCCTGGACAGAACTCAACACATTCTGGTTGCTTTCTCACATAAAGAGCAACTCCACCACCCCGCCTTTGTGACCTGTCCCTCCTGAAAAGGACATAGCCATCCATGACCACATTCCAGTCATGTGATCCATCCCACCATGTCTCTGTAATTTGCCCCAGATCATAATCACCTGACTGGACACAGATTTCTAACTCCTCCTGCTTGTTCCCCATGCTGTGTGCACTGGTGCACAGGCATTTCAGGGAGGGAGCTGAGCACTCTGATTTCACCCGAGGACAGTGGGAAGCCGCCTGGTTTTCATCAAGACCAGAGCTCTGTCCCACTGGCACCCACCCAGCAAGAATCTCACCCCCTTCGAATCTAGTTTAAAGCCCTCTGAATGAGCTCTGCCACTTCATGCCCCAGAACCGTTTTTCCCTTCTGAGGTAAACCTTTCCCATGTGTTACTGTCAGGTCTGGTGTCTTATAAAAGCAGCCACTATCAAAGAACCCAAAGTTCTGCCTGTAGCACCAGTCTCGTAGCCAGGCATTTATGGACTGAGTCCTTCTATTCCAGTCCATGTCCTCACCCCAAAATGGAAGTAATGAAGAGAATATAATTTGTGCCCCAGACTCTTTCACCAAACATCCTAAGGCCTTGTAGTTTTTCTTCATTCCCCTCAGGCTGTGCAATACAGCTTCCTCCCCACCTGTCTGGAAGGTCAGCAGTGGGTAATAGTCAGCTGATCTTACCATGTTAGGGAGCATCCTAGTGATATCCCTGATTCGGGCTCCAGGTAGACTGTAAACTTCCCTATAATGAGGGTCAACTCTGCATACTGAGCCCTCAGTTCCCTTCAGGAGAGAGTCTCCAATGACTAGAACCCTTCTCTTCTTCTTTGTGGAGGAGGCTGGAAAGCCTCTACAATGTACATGACCGTGCTGGGACCTCCGGAATTGGTTACGTATCCTCTATATCCTTATTAGACTGGCTGTCTTCCAGTAGAGGCTCATATCTATATCTCAGAGGCAACTGGGGAGGTGAGGCAGACAAGGGGGATGTCCGTCTTCTGCCACGGCCCTGCAATTGGCTCCACTCACCCCTTCTACTTGGGCTTCTGTCCTCCGTCTGAGAAGCGCAGAATACAGGGGCCCTTGATTCTGGCTCTTACTTTGCCATTGTCCAGACTGCAGAGTGTGGCTCCACCAGTCTACCTCTACTTCAGCCCCTCTAATGCTCCTGAGCATTTCTACTTCCGCCTGCAGTTATCAACCTCGTCTTGCAGCTGTGCTGCTCGGTTAATCAGATAATCTACTTGCTCACACCGTACAAAGCCTAGGAAAGTGAGAGACTGTTGCATTCCCTGCAGCCTGTCACCTGCACGGCCTCATCTTGCTGGGGGACCTGTGTTTGGGTTCCCACATCCACATGCAGTAGTGACTGCAGCCTGGTCTTCCTCTGCTGCCGGGCTGACACCAGTTGGTTTTTTTGAGGGGTTTTTTTGTTCCCCTTGGTGGCTAGAGAAGGCTAGCTCTGTCGCTGCTCTGTGCGGTCTGAGTATGACTTCTGGTTTGACTGCATTTAAAGATCTCGCAGCTGGATCTCCACCATGTTGCTTTTGGCTTTTCCTGCACAAACCATGAAGCCCAAATAACTTTTACTTCCATGAGGCCTCTTCCTGCTGCACCCAGTATGACGCTCACCTCGAGTAAGTCATCATCAACCAGCAGGAGCCCCTCAAAACCACTCGTGTGGTCCAACACCACAGTTGAGGGACCAAGCCGGCCCTCTGCTGTCTGATCTGAAAGAAAAATTGCAGAAAAGCTGTCAGGGAGCAGTGTGCAGGAGTTAACAGTACATCTGACGAGTGCCTCCAGCTAGACTACAACAGTGTCTGGATGCTGCTGCAGTGGAGGAAGGCTAAAACAGGGCTGCCTATGTTAGACCATGAGAACCTCAGTAAGGAAAACACTACTGAGATTTAAATGGAAGTTTTTGCAGCAATGTGCAAGGTCTTAGCTATGCAGCATTCACACTCTATATTCAGTTTTCCACACTGCCTGAAAATTTTACTTTGGCAAAATTCAACGACCAAATTAAACTCTGAGCCAAATGTTTGGCCAACATACAGCCTTGACTGCAGCCAGCAAGAAAAAAAATACATTCTTTTTAGGAAACGAGCCAGATTGTACCCTGCCACATCCTGACTTATTCAGGAAAACGGACACTAGTGAGAGCACAGGCAAGAGCTGGAGGCCTAAAGCAAATTGCTGCAGTGTGTAAAAACTGTTAACAAACCTCTGCATTTCTCATTGAGGGTAGCACTGCACACCACTGCTCACAGCAATGGCTCAGCATTCTGCATATCATTATCAGGGAAACACTTCCAACATTTGCCCTGAAACTGCTTTCCCAGGTATTTTTGCTTCCTTTGTCTGCAAGTAGACCTGCTCCAGTGCAGGCTGATAAGCCCCTCACAGGCAGGATTTAAAGGTACAATAAATCAGAGCTCAGGAGGGCGGAACAACGCTCACTCAGGCTATTGCCTTTCATGATACAACTTGCCCTCCCCATTAATCAGCACAAACAGAAGCACAAATTGTACAGAAACACAGAGTCTCCTACCTCGACTGTCTTCAGAGCCATTCTCCTCTGCTAGCAATCGGTCCAGGTGCTCCTGCAGATTCTGGAACGTCAGGTGCTTTCTAGGGAATAAAAATGCAGAGAAGCTGTTCAGAAAACTTTAAAGTTTTTTTAAGAATTGCAGCCCAGACAAAGGGGTCCATATAGCCCTGTGAATCTGTGTTTCTAGTCATGAATCTGAGGAATTTGCTGCCCAACATGTTGGTGCAATGAACGAACCAAGGACCGAATACAGTGCGAACAAAGCAAGCAATTAACATAGGGTGTTAGAGTCTTTGGTCTGTTCAGGGTACTATGGCAATAAGAATACTGCTGCCCTACAAACAACTGTGGATCATGACTTTGCTGCAGCCAGTGTCACGGAAACATGGTACAAGTCAGGATTTGTGGTTTATTTCCCCAAGTATTTTGTAGTACAACAGGAAAGTGAACACCACGTCAGCAGTTGTAGTAGTTCACAGGTCAGGCTAGCCCAGCATCCTCTGTCTGATAACACCTCAAACAATTTTGTTCTCATACTGAAGAGAAGTCCCTCATGAAGCCTCCTCTGGGCATCTATTTTTGAGAACTTGCTCACATTGCTTTCTCCTAGTTCTCTGTTTTCAAGGTTGGTTTCTTGTACAAGAGCCACTCCAGACATCTCACTTGCTTTTACCCTTCCCCAAAATTCCTGCAGCTCTATATTACCTTTATGGAGTTGGCAAGACCAGACCCACATGATACTCAAGATAAACAATAAACTGATTCAGAGGCATAGTGATTTTCCTTATCCCACATCCCTTTTCTAACAATTCTTAACTTTGTGTTTTCTGATAATAGTCTGATCTCATTCATATGCCGTAAAAAGGAGCCCAGGGCCCACTGCTGTGTGCACAGTGTTGAGGCTGTTCCCCATTGAATACATCATCTTGCATTTGCTGACTATGAATTCCATAGACCAATAAACTAACTGGTCTAACTGCCTATTGCTCTAAATAGCTTTGAAACAGCAGCAAAGGCCCTTTCAAGTCTCCCAAGGTCACATGAAACAACACAGGTCATGTTACAGGTCTTTGAGAGACCTCCTTTGAGCACCTCCTTTTAATGTGAGAGTCCCAGAACTTCTCACCCCTGCTTCTCAAGCTATCTGTGGAACATCTTCCTACTTGTCCAGGCCTAGAGGTTTCCCTAAGAATGTGGTGGGGGAGCTTTTGAAAGCCTGACGGGGGTGAAGATACACAGAAGTGGAATCACACAATCAATTTTGGTTGGCACAAGGGAGGGTGGCTTCAGCAAAGCAGATTAATCAGCAACAAGCATGTAGGAGGAGTCCTGGAAGGAAGTTAGAGAGCATGAGACAGCCAGAGAGAGGTCTGCAGTGGCTGCTCTGTAAGGTTCCAAAGACAAGATGTCACATCCATAAAAGTAACTCTCATGTGGCAAATGTTACTTTCAAGACCTATTTGACAGCCACTGGGTTTTCTGTCAAACAGCCACATCCAGGCAAAAGGGTGGAAGGCAGGGAAAAAAAGTAGCCAGTCCAACAAACTATCAGTTCTGTGCTTTCAAATCATTAATCACCAGGCAAAGAAATTAGAAACACTGAAAATTGACGTGGAATACTCCAAGGCACATTGTCAGGTAAGCTAGTGGCAAAGTAACATGACCCACTTTGCCTGCCCCCTGCCATAACCCTGGCTCACCAAGCGCTGAGAGGGCCAAGAGCTATTTTTAGCTCTGTGAGCTCTGAGCTCACATTTGAGCTGCCAGAACTAAGTAGAGGTGGTGGAATGTGACCCTAGCCACACTGCAGCAGGGACAACCAGCAGTAATGCCAGCCTGCCTCACTCTACCACACTGTGCCTGCCCTGAACCTGCCTGACTTGCCTCTGGCAAAACAGCTAAATGCAAGGGAAACTTTTCTCTCAGCCAAAGCTACAAGTTTCTAGGTCAGGAGGTGAAGGAGAACTGACAACAAATAGAAGAAAACAGGCATTAAATAGTAATTTGTGTTTCTTTTCCACTGATGACTCCTAATAATAAAAATACCAACAGTTCCACAGCCTGAGGAATACATGGTCTTCCACATATCACTAACAGCTTTGCCTGTAGCTAATAGGGCACTGACAACCTATTTTTCATTCCTGTACCTAAAACCTGTGCATTTTGCACCTCTTTACAAGCAAAGAGGGAACAGGAGCAATAAGGTGAATGTCTGTTTGCTCCTTTATTTCAGAAACATTGCCTAGTGATTTTGTATATGAGGGATTTTCATGCAAATAATTTGGAAAGCTCCATCCCAGCAACCCCTGCAATTTGAAAAAGATATGAAAGGAGAGACTCTTAGAGCCACTTCTTTAACACAGTGCTGCTGTGCTTTAACAAAGCATGGTACTGAAAGAGCTTTTCTCTCACTGCAGCACTAGGCATCTGGGGACTGACCCAGCATCATTTGCCATCTAGTGAATGAAATGAAGTCCAATACCTGTAAGCAGCTGCAGGCTGGTTCCCATCAGCACTGGTAAAGACACGATGCAGATAATCATTCAGCAGCCTGCTGTTAACAATCCCTTGTGAAAAACAGCAAAGAAATAAGAGCCAGGAGGTAAAACTCAAACATTCATATCCAAGCAAGAAAATGGGAAAATTATGTTCAGGTTTGCAAATCAACACAGCTTGAGAAGTCAGTCATCTTACAGTCTTCATTAGCAGCCCTAGAATCAAGCATTGTAGAATTACAGAATGTTACGGGTTGGAAGGGACCTTGAAAAATCATCTAGTCCAATCCCCCTGCCACAGCAGAATCACCTGGAGCAAGTCACACAGGAACATATTCACACAGGTTTTAAGCATCTGCAGAGAAGGAGACTCCACAACTCCCCTGGGCAGCCTGTTCCAATGATCTGTTACCCTCACTGTCACACAGTTCCTTCTGATATTTATATGGAACCTCCTATGTTCCAGCTTATACCCATTGCCCCTTGTCCTATCACCAGATGACATTGAGAAGAGCCTGGCTCCATTCTCATGACAGCCACTCCTCACATATTTATAAACATTAATGAGTCACCCCTTAATCTTGTCTTCTCCAAGCTAAAGAGACCCAGATCCCTCAGCCTTCTCCTCATCAAGGAGGTGTTCTACTTCCTTCATCATCTTTGTTGCTCTGCGCTGGAATCTCTCTAGCAGTTCTGCATCCTTGTTGAACTGAGGGGCCCAGAACGGGACACAATACTCCAGATGTAGTCTCCCCAGTGCAGAGTAGAGGGAGAGGAGAACCTCTCATGATCTGCTGACCAACCCCATTCTGACCCATCCCAGGACACCATTGGCCCTCTTGACCACAAGGGCCNCAGTTCACAATCCACCTCACTACCCGATCATCTAGAAAAGTCATCTAATCCAACCCCCCTGTCAGAGCAGGATGGACCACCTAGATCAGGTCACATGGGAATGTGTCCAGGTGGATTTGAATGTCTCCACAGAAGGGGACTCCATAACCTCTGCGGGCAGTCTGTTTCAGTTCTCTGTCACCCTCACAGTGAAAAAGGTTTTTCCTTGCGTTTCTCTGCTCCACCTTGTACCCTCTGCCTCTTGTCCTAACATTGCACACCACTGAGAACAGCCTGGCACTGTCCTCCTGACACTCACCCTTTACATATTTATAAACATTAATGAGTTAAACTCTCAGTCTCCTCTTCTCCAAGCTGAAGAGACCCAGATCCCTCATCCTTTCCTCATCATGGAGATGCTCCACTCCCTTAATCATCCTTGTGGCACTGTGCTGGACTTTTTGAAGTAGTTCACTGTCCTTCTGGAACTGAGAGGCCCAGGACTGAGCACAGTATTCCACATGCAGTCTCACCAGGGCAGAGCAGAGGAGGAGGAGAACCTCTCTAGATCTACTAACCACCCCACTTCTAATCCACCCCAAGATGCCATTGGCCTTCTTGGCCACAAGGGCACACTGCTGGCTCATGGTGATCCTGCTGTCCACCAGTGTCCCAGGTCAATTCCCCCATGATACTCTCCAACAGATCAGTCCCTCACCTGTACTGGTACTGGGGTTGTTCTTGCCTAGGTGCCATACTCTACATTTGCCCTTGCTGAATTTCTTAAATTTCTTCCCACGTGACTCTCCAGCCTCTCAAGGTCTCACCGAATGGCAGCACTCTATGCAACTGGAGCTGCTCTGTGATTGTAAACAGGAGGCTCTATATTGGTCCCCATAGGTGGAACTGCATCCTCGGGAATCATGCTGTACTACTTTTAGATAAAGTGACTTCAAAAGCTGGAGGTGGGAAACGAATTTAATTTAAAATAATAAATAAAAACCAGTAATCTTATCACTACTGGAATTCCTGACGCCCTATTCACTGTTGTGACATTTTAAGTACATCCATCCTTTAACTGCACTAGAAGATGCTGAGATACAAAAGGCTTGTGGACACAGCTCATCTAGTCTAATCCACAGCCCTCTTTAATGATGTATGGCCTAACTTCAGCTTTCATCATGCAAACCAATCCCTACTACCACAGGGATGCTGCATGCATTGCTCCTGTGCCCTCAAACGCCAGCTCTGTGGTCTCATAAGCATAATTCTGCTGGATTGGCAAATTGAAGAGAAAACAGGCTGCTTAGCAGGTACCAATTTTTCCCAAGAAATTGATTAATCTGAGAACTTGACAAGCTGTTCATCCTGGAAGGGAAATTCTCTCAATCACAAGAGACAAAGACAGGCGACATGACCTTCTCCAGCCTCACAAGACAGAGCTGCGTGATGAAGGAAAGGCACTGAGATATGAGTTCCCGGAGTCCTCAGTGCTACAGGAAACCCCTCCAAAAATCCCATCTCACTTCAGGGATTTGCTTGGTTTCAGACCCACCACACCTCACATTAGCAAGGCAACTGTAACTGGAAGACAGCTCATCTCAAGCAAGGCAAGGGGCGCTTGCCTGACTCACAGCAGTCCTGCCTTTTACACAGCATCTACAGGCCCATACCTGTGACCTTGGACTTCTCTGGCTCAGTGCTCAGCCTGTAGTTCTTCTTTGAGAAAACAGTCCCAGCACCTCGTGACGTCATTCTTCACAAGCACCACTTGTGTGAGTGGACATATGACAGGCAGGTGCCTAGAAAAACACTTGCTGAGGGCAGATGCTGCCTTTGGATGTCTCCTTTTCTTGGAGTTCAGTGTACCTGGACTGAACAAGAAGGATAAGCCACAAACCAGACAGAGTTTTCGCACTAATGACACCTTACAGGAGCCCAAAGGTAACTAACTGCCAGGCCTGCACTAAGTTCTACCTGTGCAACAGCTCATCGTCTTCCCAAAGCAGGCAAGGCTGCACTTCACACTCCCCTCCATCCAAAGACAGAGGCAGAAACACAGGCAACCTTTGCATTGATTTAGAGCCACAAGAACTGATCCAGTGCAGCAGCTACCAGTGCTGCCCAGCACTGCCAGAATGGGCAACTGCATTACACTTCTGCTTGTGTGAAGGAATCACACTCCAGTGGGGGTTTGCAGGGACCTCTGAAGATCATCTAGTCCACCTCCACCTGCCAAAGCAGGCTCACCTGCAGCAGGTTGATGAGACACTTCTACCTTCCTCTCCCACACCATGTTCTTTAAATCGAGAATATGCACCTGCCTAATCTTGGGTTTAACAGGTTATCAGATTATTCCACTATCCAAAACAGAGAGGGAGTGAGAAGGAATGAAACAAATGCAGGTGAACTGTACTACAAAAGACTCTCATTGACTATAAAGCAAAGACTCAGCTGTCAGTTTTATAGGCACAAAAGCAGATGCACAGGAGTGTCTATGGGTGAAAACCTTATCACAAGACTCAAGATTTGTGACCCCTCCTGGTATCACTAGAACACAAAGACTGCTCTCAGAGCCCACCTGACATGTGCCAGCACAAAAAGAATAAATTCAAGCTGCTAATTCCATCCAGCTTCAAAATGTTTGCTTATACCGTTCTCCTGTGTCTGACTGCCTCAACAGCTGAAGGTCACTGGAAGTCTCTCACCTAACAAACAGCTTTGTTACAGACAGGAAGATGTGGCAGCAGTTAAAGCTACACAAATTAAAAGCTTTTTGCCTATCTCATACAGAACAGAAAGCAAGGTGAAGCCAAGAGAAGCTAGTGAAGTCACCAAGTGGCACAAATCAGCAGATCATTTGAGTTTCAGCTAGAATTGGGAAAGGGATTTCCTAAAGCCCCTCTCCTCAGGACCAGCACAGCATCGCCCAGCATCCCTCCTGCAGCATTGCCAAACAAAACCACAGGGCCGAAGTAAAAGCCAGCCGAGATCGATGACCCTCAATGACCTGCATGAGAGATTCAAAACAAGGAATAAAACTAACTATAAACAGAAACACACCGGATGCTCCCAAAGAGAAGCAGGCAGCACAATACGGACTATCCTAAATGAACTCTAAGGGTGAGAGACATCATTGCACACCTGTCAGGACATGTTACAAAGACCTGAGGGTGGTGGGAAGTGCCACCAGCTCTTGCCAAGGGTGGCCAGCTTGACACAGAATGCAGTACAGCCTCATTAGCCCTGTTCAATACACTCGGCTGGCCCTGCTATAGCGCCAGGGGCTTTCCTGGCTTAGAGCAGATACTGCTTTCAACATGTTGGAGAAAGGGCAGAACAGGGGACAGGCATCTGCCTCCCCATCATGTGTCCATCACAGGTGCTGCTCTCTGTGGCACCTTCATCCTGGCAGCACTCTGAACTGGACGAACTGGCACATCCAGGCACCAACCCTAACCCAGCAGCCAGGTGCCTGTGAACATCGACTAAAAACTGAGCGAACTGGGCAGAGCTGGCACATCCAGACACCCACTCCAAACTGGGAAAACTCGGCAGCATTGACACATCCAGACACCAGCCTCTAACTGGGAGAATTGGGCAGCAATGACACATCCAGAAGCCCACCCCAAACTGGGCAAATTGTGCAGCACTGCCACATCCAGACACCCACCCCCACTGGGAGAACTGGGCAGCACAGGCACATCCATACACCGACCCCAAACTGGGAGAACTAGGCAGCACTGACACATTCAGACACTCACCCCAAACTAGGCAAACTGTGCAGCACAGGCACATCCAGACCCCCACTCCAGACCGGGCGCACCCCACAACCCCCTGCCCAGCGATGTCCCTGAGCCGGGAAGCACCTATGCAGCTCCACCACCCCGGGAACACNGGTTCGGGGTCGTGGTGGGGGGTATTGAAGAGAACCCCCTGGGATAACCATAACGCTGCGCCTCTAGAAGGGGCGAGGAGACAGCCCAGAACGTTGAAGCCTTTATCCCCGACCTGGCCCTGCGTCTCGGTGTTGACAGCCCAGCAGCAGGAATCCTGAGCGGAGGGATGCGGCCAGGATAGGGACAGAGTGGTCACCCACAGAGGGACCACTCACATCTCTGTGAAAGCTGCCACGCGTTTATACATCCAAATTAGTGTAACTGATATATTTGTTATTTGTTGATATATTCGTTATTTATTAGCCCTTCACATCTAGACTCATTGCTGGCTGGCCAGGTTTGATCCCCTTCCCCATTTGATTTCAGTTTAAAGCCCCGTTCATGAGCCCTACTAGCTCTTGCCCAGTAGCCTTTTCCCCCTATGGGACAGGCTTTTCCCATCCATTGTGAGCAGTCCTGGTGACCTGTAAATCTAACCATGGTCAAAAAACCTGAAATCCTCCTGGTTAGCACCAGTTTTAGAGCCAGGCATTGATCTGTTCGATCTTCTTGTTAACCCATGTGTCATTCCCAACACTGAAGGGACAGAGGAGAATGCAATGTGTGCTCCTGATCCCCTGACTGGTCATCCCAAGCTCTGCAATCTTTCTCAGACTTCTCTCTAAGTTATCACTGCCTACCTGAAAGATCAGAAGAGGGTAGTAATCTGTGGGCTGTATCAGATCACAGAATCACACATTGTTAGGTATTGGAAGGGACCTTGAAAGATCATCCAGTCCAATCCCCCTGCCAGAGCAGGATCACCTAGACCAAGTCACACAGGAACATATCCAGGTGGGTTTTAAGTGCTTCCAGAGAAGGAGACTCCACAACACCCCTGGGCAGTCTGTTCCCTAACTCAGGCTCCAGGGAGACAGCAAAACTCCCTGTAGGAAGGGTGCAGCCAGCACACGGGACCCTCAGTTCCCATCAGAATGAAATCTATAGCTAGCACCCTGCTCTTGCTTTTCACAGAAGCAGTCTTAATGCATGAAGGCAATTCCCTGGATGAGGCTTTATCAGCATCCTCACTTTCCTCATCATCTGTGTCCTGAGCCCTGAATCTATTCTGTAAGTGCACCTGGGAAGATGGGAGATCTCTGGAGGGGACTCTCCTGCTGCCCCAAGCAGATGTCTGCTTCCATTCCCCCCATCTCTCTTACTTCCCTTCCTTCGACCTGGTGACAGGAGTACAGGGGATCCTCTACCTCTCGTGGACTCTCCATCTGCTGCCTTTTCCCCAAGGATGGCATGGTGTGACTCCACCAATCAATTTCCCTTTTGCTCTCCCATATGGTCCTTTATCTCTCCAGTTCTTCCTTGAGCTCAGCCACCAGGCTGAGCAGGTCATTTACCTGGTCGCAGCACATGCAGGTGTTGTCTTTGTTGTCCTGCAAGAGTGACAGGCTGAGACGTTCCATGCAGCCCTACACATGGTCAGCAGCATGTTTCTGGGGCAAGTTCATCTGGCTCAATACATTCCTTTTAACTGTGGCTTTTGATTTAGTGGAGACCATTTCTGGATGTTTTCTTAAAAGCGTGAGGGCTTCCAGGTGATGTAGCCTGTCTGCTTTCCTGCTGCCTCCCATAGTTACTGCCAACCACAGTTACAGCAAGCCCACACAGTACTCAGTTCCCCTTCCAAGTTACTTAAAACAGGATATGTTGCACCTAGATCTCCTAAGAATTCTGCCTCTCTGCTTCCCAGTGTTGCTTTGACCAGTGGCTCTGCTGGGAAAGATTCCTCTGGGCTGCTACAATCCTCTTCAATCATAAGCAGAGGATACAAAGCAGTTTTTTGTTTCTGAAGAGGGCATTCTTGTTTCAAATGTCTCTCCTTTCTAAAGTTTATTTATTGTACCTGGGGTAGATTGACCCATAAAATTGATGCCAACTGAGCTGTCCTCTCTGGTATTTCAGGAAAAAAATTAATAGACTTTCTAGTAGGGCCTTTAAAGCTTTCCATGAAAGCTAATGAGGATTTAACTGCCTCCTTGTCCTGAAGTCCTCTTCTGCACTTTGGTGCCACATTGGCTCCACACTGAAGAACAGCAGGGCCACAAGCCAGGGAGAACAGTGGAAATGGCCTTTTTCCATGGCACGGAACTGCCTTTTGGAGTCATCATGAGCCTTTCCTTGGGGGAGTAGGAAGATGTGAGAGCGTTTATCTGTTTGAGGGTGGAAAGGCTGTGAAAAGGTTTCTGCCTGGGCTGGATTGATGGGCCCAC
Organism: Rhinopomastus cyanomelas; assembly: GCA_013400115.1. NCBI lineage: Eukaryota > Metazoa > Chordata > Aves > Bucerotiformes > Rhinopomastidae > Rhinopomastus > Rhinopomastus cyanomelas. The sequence continues at coordinate 119,340 of VXBP01001719.1, read as the reverse complement.
ATCTGCCAAGTGCCAGAACAGGCTGCCCAGGCAAGGGCTTGAGCCACCATATGTGGAGACACCTCAAAGCCACGTAGACATAGTGCTTAGGGCCATGGTTTAGTGGCACACTAGTGGTACACAGTGCTGGGTTGGACAGTTGGACTCAGTGACCTGAAGGGTCTTTTCCAATGTAATGGTTCTGTGACAATAAAGGTTCTGTGATTCTGTTATTCCATTTCTGACAATATTCCAGCTCTGGTTCTTAGCTCCAGCCCTTATAAGCCAGGCAGAAGCTGCATGGTGCCTGTAATGGGGATTCTCTTCCCTGAGACATCTATCCAGGAGAGGTCTGTCCTTCCACAAAGACAGTCCACCAGTGCCGTGTCAGGAGACCAGGAGCTCATGACTCCTGGGACTTCAGGTGACACAGTGGTTTTAAGAAGAAAAGATTGAACTGAAGATATTTGAAACCAGCCTAGGTGTGTTCACATGTGATCTTCTGTAGGGGATCCTGCGCTGGCAGGAAGATTGGACTGGATTTTATGAAGATTTTAAGTTAACAGTGGTCTTAAAGGTCTTTTCCAACCTAAAGAGTTCCTCAAGGGTCGGTGCTCAGACCAGTGCTCTTTAACATTCTGTCCACAATGTGGACAGTGGAATTGAATGCACCCTCAGTCAGTTTGCTGATGACACCAAACTGTGTGGTGAAGTCAACACACTGGAGGGAAGGGAGGCCATCCAGAGGGACCTTGACAGGCTTGAGAAGTGGTCTTCTGCAAACTGCATAAAGTTCAGCAAGGATACGTGCAAGGCTCTGCACCTGGGTCGAGGCAATTGCACGGATGAATACAGACTGGGAGGAGAAAGGATTGAGGACAGCCCTGAGGAGAAGGATTTGGGAGTGGGGGTGGAGCAGAAGTTTAGTAGGAGCTGTCAATGCTTGCTTGCAGCCCAGAAAGCCAGACATGTCTTGGGCTGCATCAAAAGAAGCAGTGACAGTTGGTTGAGGGAGGGGATTTGAGTTAGCAAAAGGGACACCCAAGACTCATTTCAGTTTTAGGTGCACACAGATCCTGTATTGTTCTATGTCCTTCTTGGGTCTGTAGAGGTCCAGGTTCTCCTCTGCTTGGCTGAAGAGGAAATGTTCTTCACATGTCTGCAGGGAGGAGAGATCAAGCGCTTCCTGCTGCCCATTAGGTGGGGCTGGCCCCAGACCTGCAGTTAGGCTGCAGCTTGGTCAGGCTGAATAGGAGCCTGAGAAGAAGCACAGCAAGTGCTATGGAGCTGCACTCTGCTGACCTGCCTTGTAGGATGTATGTTTCTTATAGATTGCCTGCTCCAGTCAAGCAGTCTGAGTGTTTGAGAACAATTTAGCAGTGACACTTTGTGGCCTGGAGCTGTATTCCCACATTTTCAGCTGCCCCTGCTCCAACAGAGGACTTCTCCCAGAGTCAGCTGAGCTTGGTTATATATGCAGTTTCCAACACCAGGCGCCCACCTAAGTGGTGTTCCATTAGGGAGGTTAGAAACAGATAAAATTAGTTTCTCTAAAATCACATCCATTACATCTCTGGGAATAGCCTTTTTCACATCCTCAGTCCATGAAGAATTTTGCCAGGTCCTCAAACACTTTCTGCTCTCAATGGGATTAGAGGGAGGCCAGTCTGGCTTTTCCAGCTCACAGTTTCAGAGTTTGGTTTTACTTGCTCCCTCCTCCCATTAAATAGATCTTCAACCACAACCAACAAACCTCTAAGCTATCCCTCCCCGAGTCATTGCTCCTCCCTGTTGTAGTCAGTTCCCACCCCCGGGGTTAATAAATCTCATAGCATATCCTGAAGCTGTATTGCATACAATTGCAACATAGTGGGCAGCCCCCAAATCAGGGGGTCACAGCAGGGAAACAGAATTGTATCTGCTGCACTTGTCCTTCTCTGAAAGCAAACCCAGCTGACAGTGCAGGCTTTCCACCCTCATGCTGCTGCAGTGTTTCCAGAGGACAGGAGGAATGAGTGAGAGATGTCATAAACACGCTGTCCTGGCAAAACATCTTGCAAAACCTGTGGCAGGAGACATCATTCATCTTTCCTAAGGACAATAAAGGAGGAAAGTTTAAAAAGTTATTGATTTCCAGCAATACGCATACTATCTAGAAGATCCAGTTAATCTGTCTGGCATCTTGCTCACCCTTAGGATCCACTCTCCAAACTCACAACGTGACCAGATGCCTCTGAGGACTCTTCCAATGCCGGAAACAGGTGCAAAGCACCACCATGTCCAAGAGGGTGGATTTCCAAGTACACAGGTGCTACTGGGGTGAAGTGCAGGAGTTTGCCAGAGGAAACTCGTCTTGCCCCCCCAGCAAGCCAAAGAATATAGAAAAAAGGCAGAACCTTAATAAAGAAAAAAGCGTTTCGAAGGACTAGAAAAAGAGTAGATGCATCATGTCAATTTGCCACAAGGTGGCATGTGCTGATCTGAAATAAGTTGCAGTCAGGTAAGATTTGTAAGAACAGCAACACTCACATCTGAGGTGGGCAGGTTCATCGTTGCTGGAGTTATTCTAGTTGTACCAGGTTGGAACTTGGCTCTACAGTACTAGAGTATCCTTTTACATTCCCATGATTATCGTCAAACTGGGGGATTGAGTGCACCCTCAGTAAATTTGCGGATGATACAAAATTAAGCACGAGTGTCGATCTGCTNCTGGAGAAGAGAAGACTGAGAGGAGACCTTATTGCCCTCTACAACTATCTTAAAGGAGGTTGTAGCAAGGCTGGTGTTGGTCTCTTCTCTCCAATTAGTGATGATAGGACGAGGGGAAATGGCCTCAAGTTGCATCAAAGGAGGTTTAGATTGGATGTTAGAAGGAAATTCTTTACTGAGAGGGTGATTAGATACTGGAATGGATTGCCCGGGGAGGTGGTGATGTCACCATCCCTGGAGGTGTTTAAGGAACAAGTGAAAGTGGGGCTTAGGGATATGGTCTAGCGGTTAGACACTAGGAGAAAAGGTTGGACTCGATGACCCTGGAGGTCCTTTCCAGCCATGATGATTCTATAATTCTGTGATTCTAAGTGGTATTCCCTCCCTCTGATCATCTTCACAGCCCCTCTCTCTCTATATGTGTGTAGACATGATGTTTGGTTCCAGGAACACTTGGATTCAGAGCCCACTCTCAAATGCATAAAGTGTAAAGCTAAATAATTAGGGAGATGAGGTTAGCCCATAACTGCAATTTCCCTTGTGGCAAATAAATGCTCACAAGGTGTCAGTATTACTTTAACAGGAGTCTGGAGGAGGTGGTTCTCACCTGAGCCTTGTGCTGATCTTGTCAGCAGAAGATCCTGAGCATTGCAGCCCATTGCAGTGCAGGAGAGTTCAAAGGACTGACATCAGCTGCTACTGATGGTGGCTGCTTTGAGTCCTTTCCAGAAATGCTGCATCTGTGGGAAGACCAGTGTCTCCTACGTGCACGCTGTGTGGCCGGCAAGAGGAAAACTATGACCTCTGTGGGCAAAGGTGTGAGTAATATAGGATGTGTTCATGAGTTTTGCCTGGCAAGTTCCTTGACAGCTCCTTCCCACTTTCCCATAGCCAATCTCTGCCACACTCTCTTCATCAGCTACTTGTCCTCTGCTGCAGTATTTTGCCGGCCTTTATCCAGAAAGAATTGAGAATAGACTTGGAATTAAGGATATTAGAAGAAAAGTCTCTTCCGTGTTGCAGAGTTTTGCCAGCGACCTTCATGAGCATTGGGCCATCGTAGGGGAAGATTTCACATTTCCTATTGGATTTTGAATGCACAGTCTGGTGGGCAGCGCAGAAGGTGAGGCTGTGCCAAGATCAGGGGATTTATGCTGGGACAGGTTTGTGGCAGCTTGGCCTAGACCCCCAGCACCAAATCCCAGCCATTCCAAGCAGCTCTGAGACAAGAGTCTTGCTCCCAGCAGCTTCACAGAGGCTGCAGCACAGGACCATCATCCAACAGTCTGATCCACAGGCTGTAACCCAGAAGTGGTCAAATCCTGTGCCCTGTGTTGGGTTGGCTGAGGGTGGGGGCCCTGAGACTGATGGTGATGGGAGCTGCTCTTTGTCCTTTCCAAGAGTGCTTCATGTGTGGGGAAAGGGGCTGCCATCATCTGCTGGAAGACAGCCTGTGACTACAGCTTCCATTACCCCTGTGCTGTGCAGCATGGCTGCATCACACAATATTTTGAGTCATTCAGGTAAGGGCAGCTGGCTGTTGTGAGGGAGGCTCCTTGCCTTCAGTCCCTTTCTTGCCAGCACCAGGCAAACAAGAGTGGAGCCCATGATGACACTTATCAGTGATGGTCACAGGCAGAGCGAGAGCTGGGCAAGGTCTGGGGCTCCTTCACACCCCATCTCCCCTCTTTGGGGAAGGACCCAGCACTTTTCACTCACCCCTTTTCTGTCAGATCCTACTGCTGGGAGCACCACTCAGAGCAGGAAGCAGAGGCAGTTCCAGATAGCACCAACTGCCTCATCTGCATGGACTCCGTTGAAGACAGAGTGTCGTATGGCACCATGGTGTGCCTAGCATGCCAGCTTGCCTGGTTCCACCAGGGCTGCCTTCAAGTAGGAGCCGTTCCTTCATCCCCCACACGTGGGATGTGCTCAATAGCACCAGGGACTCACTTCTGCTCCTTCTGTGTTTCTCCTGCAGTGACAGGCTCTGCATGTGGGAACATTGTGCTTTCAGTGCCTGCTTTCTCGTGGCAAGAAGCTCTTCAGGGCAACGATGTTCACCCTGGGGATCTACATTCCCCAGAGGTTAACATTTTCCTTCCCAGCTCACAAGACAGGAGGATGTAAGTGCTGCACCACACCCAGTGCCTGCTCTTCACTATCCTTAAGTGTGGGCTTCAGTTTCACAGGGAAATTGGAAATGGGGCAGGGATACCCTGCAGCGGCCTTACACCAGTGCAGCAGGGGCTCATTGATGTTCCTTTCTCCACCAGGCTGCCATAATGGGAGACCCCATGCATGTATGCTTCTCTGACAGGCACATGGAGTGCCTCTGTCTGTGAGGCAGGGAGAAGGAAGAGGAGGATGAGAAGTAAGCCCCCACAGCTGCACAGTGGGGCTCTGCACAGGGCCACTTGTCTCATCAGGGACTCGGAACAAGATCTCTGCCATACAGTCCTGTTTCCTGCCCTCCTGCTCCACTTGGACACCAGCACAGCCAGCTGAGAGTGTTTCTCCTTTGGTCTGAATCCTAAGGCTGCAATCAAAAGTGGTAGATTCGGTTTTTTCTCTATTATAAACAATTTACAGCTTTGAGAGCCAAAAGAAGTCTAAATTAAGGCCTCTAACTTAATATACTTCATGTATTTAGTGCAACACCATCTAGAAACACTGTGGTGGCTGCTACTAAAGAGAGCTAAAGTAAAATATTACCTGCTGTCAGTGCTGGGCTTTGAGATTTTTTTAATTATTGCTCCTAGAAATTTCAAAATAAAACTAGAAGGAAAAGGTGTTTCAGTTCAGTAATTATTTGTTTTTTGCAAAGTCAAAGAACATTGTCATGTAAACATGTGTAACACATAAATATTATTTCAATCCATTAACCCCCTGTGTACCATGGCACTGAACTTATGGCAATTGTATAACTTGAAGGTGACATCATTTGACAATGACACTTTTCTAAATCAATAAATACACTGGAAAACAATGATAGGTCACCACAGAGAAGCATGTGAAACCAAATGCAACAGTATGGTCACACGTGCTGTTCTTTGGAGATGTGTAGGTAGAAAAAGCATCACTAAAGCTCCCCCTAAAAAAATAAAACACTTTGTTAGTTAATTTGTGTGAGACGGCACAAAATAGAGTAGCTAGAAAATGCACAATGATTTGGTAGGTCCATCTACTTCTTCGGTGTAGCTGTGCAGAAATCAACAGGGATTCTCTGTTCCTTCCTTAGGCTTTTTCCTTTTTAGTTCCAGTGTTTGTTTAAATACTTTTCTCAAGGTACTGTAAACGTAAGATCCATTTTCAGAATCAAAGCTGGTCTGGGAAAAAGAAGTGCTGTTGTTAAATGGATGCCATAAAGCAAAATGCAGAGTAAACAACTGATGCTTTAAAACCCATGAAATGTGAGATTTATCAAGGAAAGTACATTTCCTGATTGAGCACTTAAAGCTGAGTATTTCCTACTCTATGTGGACCAGACATTAAACCAAACTAGTAGAAGGAGAAATCTGATTGGTTTAACAGATGACATGGCTGTAGATCTACAAGAGCTGAGGAAGCAGCATGATAAAATTTTCAAACCATTTCCCCTGTTGAATCTGAGAAGAAATCAGCTCTGATCTGAGCAACAGCAAACTGAACCTGTCACTGTTATTAACTTATTCCAAGGGCAGGAGTTATTTATATACAGCCTTTATTAAGGGCCTGAAACTTAAGTGAATTGCAATGTAAGTATATAAAGTGATTTAATCCTTTGGAGAGACTGTAGGTAGTACTGAATCTCCACCAAAGCCTTTGATATGTTACTCCCAGTAACTCAAGTTGCTGTAGTGAGCAAGGTTGCAAGTAGTGAGAATAATCTCACCACTCAAAAATTATCTCTCCTAATTCAAACAAGTCCATGAGAAAATTAAGGTAAAGGATTAAGGTTGTAGTGACAGGTTTGACTTCATTAAGAGTATTTCCTACCCTTTATGCAGGCTGACTTATAAAATGTAATCTCTGAAGCAGACAAGCAGGATTGTGCAGCATGTGAAGCAACTGCTGCAAGGTTTCTCACTGAGGCCTGCGCTGTTGAGACACCACTGATTTGAAACACAAATAAGATGGGGACAAACAGTTACTTGCCTTAGTAAAAGCTTTAATAGCACGAGCAAGTAAGGCCTCCTCCACATCAGCTGGTAGCATTTGCAAGTTCACCACACAATGTAAAATACAAAGGATGGTCTGACACTGTTCCTGGTGGGTAAAAGGAACAGCAGCTCGTTAGAAGAAATATTTTCATGAGAAACATTTAACTTCCAGTTTCCACTAATTGCTGTTTAAGTATCAGTCTGTGCCTTTCTGTATTGAAACCTTCAGGTGTAGGAGCTGGGGAGGGAACTTTTGCAAGCCTGAAGTGCCTGTACATAATGCCTTCAGTCACGACAGAACCTCTCCTCTCGCACTATAACAAAAACTGCTCTAGAAATTTCTAGAAGGCCCAGGTGTGCATCTGGAGACTTACTTTTCAAGGCCCCCAACACAAACAGTAGCATTCTGTAAACTGGCAAATTCTTTCTATTCCTTGCCCCAGCTCTTCTGATGCTGATGGATTAGGACATTTGCACAGCAAATGTGACAACCATTTAGCACAGCTGCCAGATGTGGCATGGACAAAAGCCATCCAATGAGTCACAGACACAAGCTTTCTCATTTTTTTGCCTTCGGATCTCAAACTGTACAATTTGCAGGGAATAGTGATGAAGATGAGTTTCTAGTGAACAGTGTCCAAAGATATTTTTCTTACAATATTCTTTGTAGTATTAATTCACTCAAAGTCAAGCTTGATGGGGCTCTGAGCAGCCTCCTCTAGTTAGAGAGGGTCCTGCTTGTTGTAGGAAGGTTCCTTTAGAGGGCCCCTCCAGCCCAACACATTCTATAATTCTATGATTACAACTCATACCACTCAATACCAAAATGACCCTCATTTTGATGATTAAAGAGATTGAAGCTGCCTTTTAGAAGTGCAATTCTCGTATGTAAAAGGCCATGAACAGTTTAACACACATTAACAAAATGTACTGGGCAGTTAAAGAATTACTTGGCATACATAATACCTACCTTTCGTAGTAAGTAAAGAACATCCTGCGATTCTGTGCAATTTTTTGCCAGCATGTCGACATCATCTTTGGATATAACAGGTTCTTTCAGCTGCTCTATCCAAGACCACATCAAGCTACAGAGGATAAAAGGGTCTCTCTCTGTACAGATTTTATCCCAAGCTCCATCCCGAGAATTCAGTTCTTTCTTAAAAAACACAACAGAACAACAGGAAGCTGAAAATGCATCATCTGGTTACTTTTGCCAGTGTTCTTGTTGATTGTAGCAAACGGAAGTATGACATAAACAGTGCAGCTCAGAGCTTACCTGTTACCTGCTTGAGCATACCAGCTTTGCCTTCCAACTTCACATGTTGCTATGAAGATTTGGCTTTGAGGATAAGTCTACCAAACTTTTATACACAGAATCCTCTGATTAGTTCTGTGAAAGCACTGATTAAAACCAACACAGCTCCACCTTAAAATCTGCAGCATTTGTATGTTACCAGCAGCCAAGTTAGAACCCCAGCTAATTGCATCCGTTTTCATTAGTAAAATGAATGAATGCAACCAGAAACATCCTGCTACAGACCAAAATTTGCAAGTGCATTTTGCTTTGTCTTTGAAAGAACTGGTGTGCCACTGACAAACACAATTATTCACCGAACCCCAGTATAAAGTGGTGTCCCCACATGCCATTTCAAAGGTCATGGTGGCATTTTTGCCAAATGCTGCACTCGTAACACTGAAATCAAGTTAAAAATTACCTGCCACATTTCTACCTTCTCCTTCACCTCATCCTCTCCTAGAAATTCATTTATATCAGCCAGCGCTTTTGCTGCCAAAATTCTTCGGGCTTCCAAACTTAATTCTGACTGTAGCACAATGTGTGGAATTGCCTCAGACACATCTTTGCCGCCTTGGCTTTCATACTCAATGGAAAAGTTCACTTTAGAAGAAGAAGAAGAATTAGAGTCCTCGGACACATAGAATCTTCTGCTGTACATATTAGTCTGGTGATCTTTTCTATGACCAACATCTTTGTTATAATTATGCCTTGGTGTTCCAGGTTCCCTGGTACTGCAGATAGATGCTAAGCCTGAAGAAAAGGTTCTGCTGCGCTGTACTTCTTTGGTAGAGTTCCTTCTGCGATGGAGTGATACTCCATCTTTTTGTCCATCCAAATTAAATTTACCTTGATTCCAGAGTGTGCATGTATTACGCACTAATGTCTCTTTGTTTAAATCCAACTGTAGCTTTTGGTCGCCTGTGTCAGAACATTCCTCACTGCTGTTCTGTTTAAGTTTGTTGCACAGAAGTATCTGAGTGGGTACTGTCCATACAGTATCTCCCTGTTCCAAAAGAAACTCGGTTCTCCTTAAGTCTGATTCGCTGTAGCTTAGGCGCCTTTTCAGATGAGTAAGAGGCTGAAGGCATTGGATATTCCTTCTTTTCCAGAGAGGATCACATTCATGTCCCAAGGAAAAAAGAGAATCCTGGGTCTCAAAAGTGGACGAGTGCGTGTGCGATGAGTCTGATGTATCACTGTCCTGCCTTGCGATATCTCTCTCTAGCTGTGAGGATGCCAACTGAGAAACAGTCTTTTCAATTTCAGCAGAGAGATCTGGCATGTCCAACAGTTCTGCCTCTATCACTTGTCTGTTTTCAGCCAAGTCAAGCAACAACTTGCAAACCAGGTGGACAAGTTTAGGCACATGTTTGAGATGCCTGCTCTCATAACCATGGAGCAGGTGTCTCTGACGGGTCAGGTACTGGGACAGGGTCACTGTGTGTGCCTTGGGCTCACAGCAGGCAAATACATTTCTCAGAGGAACCAAAAACTGGGTGAATTCTCTGATGCATGATAACTGTATTCTAGTCTGAATAGAATTAGGCCTTTTGGCTCTGACAAGAAGAATTGCTTGATCAGCGCTCATTCTTGTTGCAAAAACTAAGTAGCAAGCTATTAGAACACCTGGAAAAGTGAAAGACAGGCGTTAGCTGGAGAACTGTCAGACAAATACAAATATTTAGTGGAACTGCAGGATGAAGATTAATATGGGTAATTATGGGCTTCGTGCCCTCTACTGCGAGATGCTGTTACCTAATATAGTGGCATTTGTTGGACCACAAGCCAGTAAATCCACTCTCAGTACGCTTGCAGTGAGAGCTAGTCTCTCACCACAGCATCTCTAGGAGTTCTATGCTTTGCAAACACAGGGGCAATGGTGGCTTCTACAGGAAGGACACAGGCAAAAAGGTCTTGAAAAAAGTGAAATTTTAGCTGCTGCACCCAATCTACGTGGTCTGACACCAAGTGGCAGGTTTATAAGCATAACAATGAATGTGCACGAGGCGGATTTTTCCCATCAAAAAGTTTTCCCATTGGAACGTAGCAGGGAACCATTAGGCAGATTCAATAATTCTCTTAACTTCACAGACTTCTGGTTTTAATAGACTAAACCTGATCTCCTCTAGCCATCCAGATAATTTTCACAAATGTGTTTCACATTTTTAACCATCTTGTAGATGTACATCTTGCAGTGCTGTAGAACCTAAACAAGTTATTAATGATTTATGAGCAGAGATTGGTTTTCATGAATAGAAAAAACAGTTCTGTTGTTCTTGCAGGAGAGCACATACCTGTCCGACCAAGCCCCGCATGACAATGAACAGCCACCCTCCCTTCCTGCAAGGCGAAAGTCATTACTTTTACCATATCGAGGATAGTAGTGAGAGATGCCACTCCGTAATCCTTCCATCCAAAATTATAAAAATAGACTGAAATAAAAAGACAGTTGTTTTCAGCTGTACCAAATGTGAAAGTGTCAGTACTATATGCAGAGGTCAGATGACTAATATGAGATGATAGTACTAAAATTGCATAACGGCATCTGACTGCGTACTGTAGGCAAGAGATTATTTTCCCATTTCAGTGTACGCTCACCACTGAAATCTGATAAATACCTGAAGCTAGCAGAGATGTAGCAAACTGAAGTTCAGCATGAGTGTAAAAGGTGTAACAGAGTGGAGTGATTCATACAAAAATCACAGAGCTATATATAGGTAGCAGGTATTTTTTTTCTTTTTTGAAATAAAAGCTATTCTTCAGTCAAAAGCTGCTTCTTACCAAGAGACAATTTTTTACCTCACCATAAAAAGTACAAAGATACTATCAATAAAAATGTCCTCAAATTAAGTAGCCTTTTATAGTCTAGATAAGAAAACATTACTTGTATCTGAATTTGAAACACCATTAGCCTTTTATATATTTTTTAACTCAGAACAACTTACTTTATTCTAACCACCTGAACACAAACCCTCCATCTCATTCTACAAATATACAATCTTCAATAACATTACTCACTCTTGACTGTATTTGCTATGTTTCACATTGACATCCTTTTTTGTGCAATGCTTCTTAACACGGCTGCTTTAACGCACAAGAATTCAAATAAAAATAGCTCTAAGTGCTTGAATAAATAATTAATGGAAACAGCAGCATGAGTGAACTTACTTCCAGCTTCCATAAAAGCTTCAGGAAGGTAAGTGAAGCCGCTCTCTTGCTCCAGTGGATTCCCACAGCTCGCATGCTCCCCAGGACGCTGAAGGTTAATTACAGTTTTTATGCCACATCTTAAGGAAAAAATAGAATGAGTCAAAGTATTACATGCAGTCGATCTCTCATTATCTCCCTATTTTCTGAAACACATGTTTACTCTCAGTGGAGAATAAAATCTTTACCTGTATATTGTTAAAATATCTTTACAACAATACAAATCTATGTTGAAAGAGAAAATGGATGAGGAATTCCAGTAGTAATAGGTACCATAAATAGTTACTAAATTGGTTACCTTTCAAACTGTTCAATAATGTTGTACTTTTCAATTAACTCTGTTGAGGGTCGAGCCATAGCCAGTATGTTATCTGTTATCCTGAGAAATAAGAAAAGTAGATCTTACTGTTACTATTCATCATTTCATGGGTATAAATCTATCAAAATACATTATGTTATAGTAATATGTTATAGAAATACCTTGCTGATTAACTTGAAATGATTTTTCAATAAATGCTACTATCACACTGATAAATCTCATCTAGCTGACACACATATGACTCATCAAAAGACCATTACTAGAGCTGTTTAAATGCCAGCTCAATGGACATACTAAAAAATTCCTCTGAAGAGAAATCTGAACTCAGATCTCTCTTTTGCCCTTTAAGATGTGTATCCTTCTGAACAGTATTTGCTGTCACAAATCAGTAAGAATACATTTAATGTGACTGTTACTTCATTTGTATATGATTTTGAACACATACATCATTCAGGAAACATTCTTATTTTTAAATTCTATTACAAACACATTTGAATTCATTTGCATTTTAAACTTTATCACAAAAAAGTATAATGCAGAATAGTTATTTTTTTATAATTTGTGACAAATAGGGGATTATTCTTTTGGATCTGATCCAAACTCACTGGAAGTCAGCAGAGATCTTTCATCATCTTTACTGGGCTGGGCTGTGTACAATGGCCATTATGGTTTACTGTTACCCTGTAATTCTAAATCAAGCTACCATAATGTTTTACACTTAGCTGATTTTAAAAGGACAGCTGTTTTCCTTTGAGTTCTCCGTTTTAATGAACAGAACTGAGTTAGTTAAGTTTAAGTTTAGTGAGAGTAAATGTATTTACTACCAAGAAGAGTAGATTCCTTTAATGGCTTGCTCCTGGTCACTCCATCGAGCTGGGTTTTCATATTTGCAAGCACGTCCACCACATGCCATTGAGCACTGCATATGACCAGGAATGACATGGCGAAGGTGCTCCCCTACTTTAGTGTATTTTGATGTTGGACGCCTTGAACTTCCTAGAACACAGGCAAAAGAAAGCTTAGAAATTAATCTCAACCTTAAAAGTACCAGTTTCACAATAAATTGGTGATGTTGTAAATGTAAATATAGGAAATATATATTTAAGCCTAATTTTTCAACACAGATTTAAAGATTCTGAGGGGGAAAACATTGCTTGCATCACTTCAGAAGTTGTTATTGTCTCACACTTGTATTTTGCTGATGAGACTAGAGATGTGTGATACCCTTTGCAGCAGAAAGTAAGTCAAGATCCTCTTCCACCTGAAACTGGAAACACTTAGCCATACACTTTATGCCTGTGTGAATGTATTTTCTGTTCCTTATAACTGAGCTGTTAGAGTGAAGAGCAGATATTAATTATTAAATAAGGAACAAGTGAACAAAACATAAAATACAGGAAAAAAATTTAAACCCAAGTAATTTATGCATACATACAATAAAATACAGTTACAAGAAGAAAAGTATATTAAATACCAAGAAAATACCCAGAACTGACAACAGTCTTAATGAAAAGTACTTTACTTTTTTTTTCAGGAAAACTTGCATCCAGCTCCTTGGGGCTCAGAGACGATACTGCGACCATAACCCGATGAGTCGATGATGACAGCACCTCTACAACTGAGCTCCGGCGCCTCTGGATGATGCGAAGAAGGGGATCGGAGGAAGAATGCCTCCGACCCTGGAAAAAATTGCTAAAAATACTCACTGCCGAACGCCTTCGGGGTGAACCCTGCATGACTGACCAGTCTCAGCTACTGTCTAGGAAGGCTGCTGAGGATGCACTGATAGCAAACCCAAGTTGCTCAGTGCTGAAGTTGCAGAGAGCTGTACATCCTTCTGTGTGCTCCAGCAGCTAGTCAGCATGGGCTGAGCTGTCTCCATAGTAACTCATAATGAAGGCGCTGCTGCCAGCCATCCTTGGGACCGCTCCATTCTATAGGAATAGAGCCTGGTTGGGACAAACTGTTCCTCTACTTGATGAAAATAATTGCATTTCAAGTAGACAATTTCAAAACGGACTGGGAATAACGAAAACATTTTCCATAGACAATGTCAGTATTTAGTTAGTTGTAAATAACAGGCATTCATAACTCGCTACGACCCAAAATACAAGATTCAAAAGAACAATTGCAATGTAGCTCTAGGTTCTGCTTCCTGAGCAATTTGTAAGTACATTATACTCCCCCACCTCTTGGTTTAACATTCCATAACCACCTCACCTCCTCCACTTAGCTGCTCCAAAAAGCATCATTAGCTCTGTAATGATTTGGATTAGTGTTTTCCTACTGGAACGGTTCAGTACACGATGAATTGTAGACTGTTTGCTCTGGACCATACAAATCTTCTAACAAAACACAATTTGTTACTCTAAACAAAAGACCTATTTTTTTCAGAGCACAGCTTTTTTATTAAGGAAAACTGGGAGCCCTACAGGCTGAGATAACACAGATTATGGGGAGGAGGACATGTACCAGTTCTTAAGTGTTCTGTGTGTCTGAAGGTAGATATTAGATGGCAAATTGCCTCCCACTTTGCTTCCAGTGTGCTAAGAAGGAGAATCAGCTGTAAGAAAGACTGCAACACTATCAAAACCATAAAATTCTCAAGAAACGACATGTAGAACAGACTGCAGTGGTATTAAACAACCTTCTTCTGTGCATTGGACTGCATGTTAAAGAGAGAGGCTGGGAAGTCAAGAAAAACCACTGGACAGCAAGACCTGGACAGGCTGGGGAGCTGGGCAGGGAGAAATTTAATGAAATATAACAAGGGCAAGTGTAGAGTCTTGCATCTGGGCAAGAACAACCCCAAGTACCAGTATAGGCTGGGGACTGCCCTGTTGGAGAGCAGTGTAGGAGAAAGGGACCTGGGGGTCCTGGCGGGCAGCAGGATGACCATGAACCAGGAATGTGCCCTTGTGGCCAAGAGGGCCAACAGCATCCTGGGTTGGATCAGAAGGGAGGTGTTTAGCAGATCGAGAGAGGTTCTTCTCCCCCTCTACTCTGCCCTGGGGAGACCACACCTGGAGTATTGTGTCCCTTTCTGGGCCCCTCAGTTCAACAAGGATGCAGAACTGCTAGAGAGATTCCAGCGCAGAGCAACAAAGATGATGAAGGAAGTAGAACAGCTCCTTGATGAGGAGAAGGCTAAGGGATCTGGGTCTCTTTAGCTTGGAGAAGACAAGATTAAGGGGTGACTCATTAATGTTTATAAATGTGTGATGAGTGGCTGTCATGAGAATGGAGCCAGGTTCTTCTCAATGTCATCTGGTGATAGGACAAGGGGCAATAGGTGTAAGCTGGAACATAGGAGGTTCCATATAAATATCAGAAGGAACTGTGTGACAGTGAGGGTAATAGAGCTTTGGAACAGGAAACCTAGGGGAGTTGTGGAGTCTCCTTCTCTGAAGATGCTTAAGACCCGTCTGGATATGTTTGTGTGCGACTTGGTGATCCTGCTGTGGCAGGGGGATTGGACTAGATGATTTTTTGAGGTCCCTTCCAATCCCTGATGTTCTGTGATTCTGTGATTTTTCGAGGCCACTTCCTCTGTGGCCTCAGCAGTCTGGGGCTTGATAACAGGACAGCCCTCAGAAGTATAGACAGAGGCAAAGAAGGTGTTCTGTATCTCTGCTTTCTCTGTGTCCTCTGTCTTCATGGCACCCACCTCATTCATCAGGGGGCTACATTGCCTCTAGTTTTAGTTTTACCTGCAATGTATTTGAAAAAGTCCATTTTGTTGCCCTTGACCTCTCCTGCAAGGTTTAATTCCAAGGAGGCCTTGGCTTTCCTAGTTGTGGCTCTACATCCTCTGACTAGAACCTTACAATCATCCCAAGTGGCCATCCCCTCCTTCCGTGACCTATAGACTTTCTTCTCTGTCTTGAGTTCGTCCAGCAGCTCCCTGTTTAACTACGCAGGTCTCACCCAAGTTAGCAAGACAGAATTTCATCTGGTAAGAGTTTAAATACTTTACTACAAAGGGAAGTTTTTCTGAAGGCGCATTTGTGTTTTCAGGGAGCTAAACTTCCACAGTTTCATTAAGATCACAGTTTCTTCAATTACGACATCTGACAATATAAAATGTTAAAGATATTAACACATTGTAGTGATGACAAAATAATGCATCTATGATAGCATTTTTAGTGTAATATTTCTGGAGAGGGTTTTTGTTCAAAATGACCTATTTTTTTACAAAATTTCTATAAGCACTTTTAATAAATGGCATATCAGAGAAGAGTTATTACCTGAACTCATATTTGCCAGGTACACACTGCTCTCTAGCAATGAAGAATACGGTAGTTCATTTTGCAGCAGAACCCCTGCAGCCATTGCAGTACCTGTTGAAACAGTAATATGGTTACTGAAAATTTACAACAGAAGCTCAAAAATGCACAATAAAGCCAAATACCTGACACCTGTTTATAGAGTTGACCAAGGCTTAAGATCTGTGCAGTCAGACATGGACTGTACTTTTTGGTGTCCAGTGATCTTAGAATTCAGCAAGCTCTCATTATGTATTTTATAGCCATGTGCTTTAATATGGACACACATCACTCAACTAAGGTGTCATGACACCTTGATTTGCTTCAATTCTTAAAAGCAAACATACAACTAAAGATCTCAAACTGAAGTATTGCAAGGGGCAGTTTCAGCAAAGCTAATAGTGTCATGATCACAGCACAATTTCCAGATCACATCATTGATCATTTTGGTTGATACTTGTCACAAGCTACACACATTCTCTGCAATCTTATCTCTGCCTCTTGTTTTCAGGCTGTGGCAAGTTTGAAGTCACATAATGATGGTTCTCTACTGACAAAGAAAACTCACAAGGCTGACAAAGTAGAAAAGTTGTTTGGGTTTTTTCTCTCATGCTTTAGTCTAATTTCTAATACAAGGCAATTCCTGCTCTGAAGATCTGAAGACAAAAAGACAGCTAAAGGAAAGCTGTAGATGTGAATGTATTAATCAGTCACTAAAAAACCCCATTTACCTGGACCTTGAGTGGACATTCTTATCCACTGTTAAGATGATTCTCTCTTTCCTCTATAGGAAAATACTTGCAAGTAAAACAAACATGTATTTATTCCCAAATTAAGTACATTTCTACTGCATAGCAACTGTACTATATAGACAAATATTCCATCTCAAGTTCTATAGAACCAGTTATGAGGATTGAGCCGCATAATGTTTTAAATGGCAGCTTGGATAAAAAAAAAATTAAAAAGCTTTGTGGGTCTTAGATGGTGAAACAGTCCTGTGCTGCGTCAAAGTGTGTTGTTAACTACTGGCTGTCCATTGTCCACCTTTTATGCGTGTAATTGTCTTTAAAGTAATTACTGAAATAGAGTCAAATAGAATTTCTTTAATTCAAACATTACACTATCTACCATGTACTTGAATAAATTATTCCTCTGTCAGTGCTAGTGGACTTTATTCTGCAACGTTGCCTAGAGCAGCTCAGTCCTTTTCAAGATGTTTAAAGGTGGGAACAGAGTACACCTGCACATTAATAACCCTTTAATACTGCCATTCACTCAAACAGTAACAGTTGTCTCAAAAAGGGATAATTACATTTGTCTGTGAAAGCCAAAAGACCTTTTGAGCCTTCAGTGATGTGCACAAATGCATTTCTAACAGACTAATAAGAGTATGAATTCAGATTAATATGAATAGAGACTATAGAGTATCTGGGGCATTTTTGACTCAGCTACTTGGCCATCTGACTAGACAATTTTAAAAGCCAACCTTTTAATAAATGGGCAAGAATTCTTGCATGTGATTGCATTTTATTTGGAGAAGCTCCAAAACCCTTTTTTTCCCCCTCCAGTAGACTTTGAAATATATAAGGGATGGCTTTAATGATCAGAGGAAATGTAGCAAAAGCAGTAACTGTATTTTATCCCCTGAAATTCGTTTTAGAGTTAATTGAGTCAAATTAACAAAAACTGCTCACTGCTTTCTGTTTCTCATAAAGCTCCTTTAAAATCTTAATAGCTTGTCCAGATAACATAAAAGCATTAGAAAAAGTCATGTCTCATACAGGCAGCTGAACCACCCCAATTGTGACTGTTTAGCCAATATCCTTGTACTTGGAAAAAATGAGAAAAACTTCAGAGATATTTCTATGATCTAAAAATATTTTCCTTGGTTTTTTAAAATTTCATTTAAAAAACAAGTCAGTCTGAACAAGACTCTTAACCAAGACAGAAAAGAGATAGAGATTAATGCAGAAGACAATATATCAACAGTATTACAAGATATTAGCAAGATTGTCGTGAACAGCAGAAGTGTTTTGATTTGCGACAGCAAATACTAATTCAGTGTGGATGTTTCTAGAGAGGGGTACTACTGATAAAATGAGCATTACAAGTAAAAATAGTGCTGAGAGAAAATTCTCTCCTGATTCTTCTGTGTATCTGGATATTGTCAGTTTTTAAAAGGTTCTCTTCAGCATTCACTTCATCACACCAACAGAGAGATGCTGGTTAATAAAAACCCAAGCCTGGGGCGTCATTCCAGGTCATGGTCCTAATTAGCTAGCAATCATCATTCAACCTTAATCAGATCCACTCCCTTATCTCTGACATGCATTTCTATTGCCATGACAGCAAAGAAGTTGGTCTTTTAATCCCTGTTTCCCAACTGAAGAAACAGAACTGTGCCTCAGGTGATGTTCCATCTCTTTAGGTTTATCACAGGACAGGATGTCGCTAAGTGTGCATAAACCACACAGCCGCTGGCACAAAAACACAGCAAAAATCCTTGGCTGGCTGGAGGAAACAGCACCACCATGTTGCCCACGGAAACAAGGGTCTCTTGGAATCAAGGTACACCATCAGATGTCAAGCACTAAGGGGAATGATTCAGGTGGCAACCCCCATGTATGGATTTTATACTTGGTTTCATGACTGGATGTATTTCTGAGGTGGACTTTCTTCCCCACTTTGAAGCAGACCATTTCCTATCAGAAAGGGTAAAACATCCCAGGCCATGTTGAACTGGGCTCTGAGCAATGTCATCTGGCTGGGCATGTCCCTACTCACTGCAGGGGTGTTGGGACTATAAATAAGCTTCGAAGGTGCCTTCCAGCCCAAAGCATTCTCTAAGTCTATGATTCTAGGAGCACTTTTTGTCTTCTGTCGTAGAGAAGATAATCCTATTCACATCCATGCTCCTCTGAAATAAAAATGCTTTTTCTCTTTGTAAAGTTACAAGTTGAGTAGTAAAGTGCCATGTAGCAAGTAGGACAACTGGGAGATCAGGGATGCACAACAAAGTAGGTTCTGTGATTATCTGGTAGGCAGACCCAGAAAAGAGGGGCACAAAGCTGGAACCATATCTCACTGGCTCAGGTGGGCAGCTGCAGGATGGACTCAGTGATCCAGCAATGTGGGCTAACAAATTAGCAAAGCAAATCAGTAGCAGGCTTAGGTGTCACTGCTTTGTGCCAAGGATACTCCTTTGAGTAAATCTTGATCTGGAAATCAGTGGATTCCAGAAAAAGGGCTGAGTTTTTGCCCCAGAACCTAATGAAAGGAGCAACGTCTCATGTTTTAGCAGCCAGAAAAAAAATGACATAGCCAAAAATATACATAGACAAGAATATACTACTCTCACTTTACCTTAGCAGTGAGGATGGTTATTTAATAGATGCCATTATTATCTTTTACTCAGCTACATTTTCAAAATAGAAGAGCTTGTGCTCCAAACTGGAACTTTTCCAGCTGGGGCAGTTTAGCTGCTGGCACAAAGAGTAATCCCATGGTAAAGCTCCACACTGCCTTTCTGTAGAACCATCAAGTAACAGTAAGGTTCCATCTCTTCAAATTCTTGTGGATTTGGTAAACAAGAACATGATAGCAGATATTTCAAAAGATTACCTCAAGGTATTAGCATGAAAACATCTTGGACTAGCCATTTATTTTAAAATAGCAGTGTGTAAGAAAAGCTATTTTAAACCTCAAATATGTTAAGTACTTGCAAATACTGATGTTTATGCCAGTCATGTAAAATTCTGGGGTTATTTTTACTACTTCTTGTCTTCTAAAGTGAATGTTCTCTCCTTGTTGCAGTCACGTCTAGGTAACTACCCAAATTTTTAAAGGCACATAGTGAACTACAGATGCAGGTAAGGGGCCACATTAGCTTAGTACCTATGCACACAGGTTACACTTCTAGTAGTTACACGGTGGCCTGATTCTACATATCCTTATCTTCCTGAGAAATTCTGCTTTTGTGAGTAGTCCTGCAGAAGGCAACATGTTTATACATAATGGAGCTGCTAAGAGCTACTACATTATTAATAGATCTCTAAATTCAGGTTTAACATCTGTGTTCAGATTGGCAGATCATTAGCGTTTTTAACAGAAAAATCTTCTGAATTTACTGAGCCATGGTGAGTCGTTTCTGCAGGAAACAATGGCAAATGAAATTGTGTTTTAAATCTCAACAGACCATCTAATTCTAAGCATTGCCCAGAATAGCAAAGCATTTATTTCTAAAATATTGTAAAAACTGTAGACAACTGGGTTTTGCTATTATGAATAATAAAAAACTGGGTTTGATGATGAATAATTAAATTAAATGCAAAGGTTGTACTTCTAAGGTAATCAGTAAAAAGCTTGCTACAAGTAGATATTTACAAATACTTTAAGTGGATATTTACAAATACTTTAAGCTTGGAAGCAGTTGTGACATTGCGTACACACTTCAGCTGGCACACAGCTCAGTTCCCCAGCCTTACTTGGTTTACTGCCTATAAACAACCACCAAATAAATTGAAATTAAATGCACAGACACAGGGCAGAGAGAAGATGCAGTAATCACTTAAAGAAATTTTCATAGTTTAGTTATATGAAATTTACAAACATAATGACAATAAAGCTGTTGTAAAACTCCAATGATTTCACTGGTATCACAACCTGAACTGGTTTGTTATTTCCCAGAGGGGAAAAAACCCCACTATCCATCTTAGTAAAAGGTGAATGTCATTTAATCTGAAGTTTGCTATTCAAAAAGGACTGTAATTGGTTTCATATACAAAAGAGACAAAAGAATATAATTCATGAGAAGATTCTGTAGGACTTAAGAGTTGGTCTGGTGATGCAGTATTGCTGTTCATAGATTTTCTGACATAAATAGCAAGGAACTGCATGCTAAGGTGATGGACAGGTCTACTGATTGACCTGATTCATGTTATTTAAGTCACATCAGCTTTCTGTGCTAGTGGTAACCCACTAGCTAACAGAACTTATTTAAAACTTTGCTGACAGGCTGGCAGCCAGTAATTTCTACTGAGAATTATGAAAGAGGTGGTATAAAAAAAATACATTAACTGTTCCGCGAACAAAACTGGTGACTGAGATAACTCTTGATCATGAATACTGTGTTTACTAAAGACACTATCGGACTTCTGTGACTACAAACAGAAGAATAAAATACTGTCAGTAACACATTTTAACAGCATTCAGAAGTGGAGAAGTTTATAAATGAACTCTGCAAGGTCATATAAAATTATTCGTTTTAAAACTCTCACAGCCAAAACCACAGCAAATTCACATGAGTTCTAATAGAGTCTCAAGAATTTCAGTTTAACACCTTACCTGTTACGCTGCAAAAAGAATTTGTGATTGTTGATCCCTTCATTGTTCCAGTACTGACCACACAAAATACGTTGTCGGAAACTCACATTTTACAGAAGAGCAACTGAATGATGCTGCCACAGTATTTCCTGTAGGTAACTGGATTTGTGACGGTAATCTGGGAGGAGCCAGTAGCTGCCTTTTCTTAAGGTAAGAAACTTAAATCTGTACAAGGAGTGTCTTAGGGGCTATGCAGATAATCATCCCATAAACTGCTTTCTGTCCCTGCCTAGATTTTAAAGGGATTGAGACAAACAGGCCACACCAACCAAATGTTTTAATATGCAAATCTTGCATCACTTTTTTCTTGCTCACCTCCTTTTCCAGGCACAAGACGTGTGCGTGCGCGCGCACGTGTGTGTGTGTACGTGTGTGTACATATGCATCAGATCAGTAAGCACGTAGCTACAAACAATTTGTGGAATTAGATTAACCACAGTTAAACTGATACATTGATTTTGAAGCAGGTCAAGAAGCAAATCAGGCATAAAAATCTCCTTATCTGTGGTTACACCTTGAACAAAATCTTTTTTTTTCTCACACAATAAAATATAGAATATTCTTGAAGTATTTACACAGTGTATAAACAAATCACATTAAAGCTAATGTGTCAAAACCGCAACAAAAATACATTCAGCTGAATATAACCTACTGAAAACCAAAGCAAAGCCTCCATAATTTAGCTAAATACTAGAAAAATAAATGAAGCAAGCTAAATAAATTAGGATACAGTATCTTATTCTGTCCTACTAAATGAATTCCAACCACTAAATATTAGCTGATTAAGTCTTTCATCTATTTTCATCACTTCTCTGCACGTCTTCTTAATTAACGCTAGGGACTTTTTAATCACTCCTCACTGCTCATCATTCAAAATGCCTCCCAGTTATTTACAAACAAAATATTTGTGCAAGCTTGTGTGGACAGGGTATGTGTATTATTCAAATGAGCGAGGACAACGAGACAACTCAAGGCTCAGTCCAACAACCTTAGTAATTCCAAAGAGAGCATCCCATGTAAATGCCTGCCCTAAGTTTGGCCATTAGAGAGATGAAGTGTGTAACAGGCCTATGTTGTCTGCTTAATTTTCAGGAATAATTGTGTAGT
This sequence comes from Rhinopomastus cyanomelas, assembly GCA_013400115.1. Taxonomy (NCBI): domain Eukaryota; kingdom Metazoa; phylum Chordata; class Aves; order Bucerotiformes; family Rhinopomastidae; genus Rhinopomastus; species Rhinopomastus cyanomelas. Next base: position 96,933 of record VXBP01001719.1, on the reverse strand, counting down.
TGGGTTTTTATCTGACTGCTGTTAACAGAAGTCAAAAGAAAGAAGAACGCAACTGCTTTTCTATAGCAAAAATTAATTTACTTAGAACAGAGACAAATGAACAAAGCAGTCTTTAAAATTACAGATGGATTTTTCTTAGTAATCTTGTAGGAACAAAAAAAAAATATCTAATCACATGCATTAACTAAACTATATCCAGTCATTTTAATAAGCAGCAAGCATCATTTTCATAGGCATGCATGGGCATTTGTACAAAAAAATAAACTCTTTAAGTAAAAGGTGGGGCTTCAAAGGATTCTACACAGTTTTGGAATAGATTGTTGCACTTAAAATCCTGTGCTGCACCTCTTTCTTTCCTATGTCGGTGGAAGTGTCCGTTCCAAATGTGCCAAGTGGCTGCAGCTTCCCCAACCTGCCGGTGGAACTGGAGGGCCCCAAACCTCTGAGACACTGACTGTTCCATTGTGTGGCAAGAACTGGCAAACTGCCCTAGTACCTCCAGTAACCTAGTTCAACATCAGCTGGAAATACACACAATTAACCTTCTCTTTGGTCTTTGTAACCCCAAGCAGTAACTAAAGCATATTGCTGCTTTAGGGGTCCAGAAAAATGCAGAGCTCACTGCCTGGGAATGTAAGATCTTCAGCAGGGACCAGTATGGAAAATGTAGAGCATAAAGAACTGGAGGTCAGCTAGTCCAGCATCCTGCTCAAGGCAGGGCTGGCTCAATCAAGCAGTGATGAATTCCCCAAAGATCCCCACAAAAGTAACATTCTCCGACAGCAGCCCTGCTCCTTCCTTTCATCATGCGTTGGCCACAGCCAGTAAAGAAGTGGCTCCACAAACCAGAATCTAAGAATTACCAGCAAAAGGACATATATGCTGTTCAAGTGTCAGCATACAAAAAAAAGGTGTTCAATGAATGGAGCACCTGGTAAAATGTTTTGTAGAAGGAAATGTGGAAATTTGCATTTTTTTTAGCAGACTAAAGCACAAAAAGCAGCTTCAGAGAACAAAGAAACATTAATTAAATAGAATTCTTAATGTAAGCACATGCTTTTGGGGAAAGTTCTAAATGCTCACACTTGAGAAGCTGTTACTAACATACTTAGTGTTTATTTTCAGATGGATAATACAATAACACTATTTACCTGTGGAATTGACTCTTGGATTGTTTGGGTTTTTGGTGCAACAACTTGTTGCTTTGCTGCAGCAGTTTTTCACAGGTTAGAGATTTGCCGAGCTGCCCTTACGTCTGTTCTGACATTTGTACTCTTCAGTATTAATGGCTGTTTTTCAGCTGAAGAATTAATTTTTTTCTAGTGATCTGCTAAGTTTAGCAAGTTCCAGAAATTGGTGCCAAAGGTGTTTGTTTAAACAGCCTACAGCATTGTCTTTTTGTCAAGACAAAGCTTTGCGCTGAGGATGACTTTTTGGGGGAGTTATTAGGTTGAAATAATTTGTTATTTCCAAGGAAAGAATACACAGAGTAGGTGGGATGCTAGTGACTAATAATCTTTATTTCTCTAGGCTTGGCACTTTCCTATTTCAACTACATGAAGAAAAACAAATCCTCTGGAAAATTCTGTTGAACTCTGGTTGCAATTTAAAGACACTAACAAGCCTTTTCAGGTAAGTAGAACACAAGCATTAGGCTTCTGAGGGCTTATTTCATGAGGTAGTCCTGTGAGAGCTACCTCATGGCTACTTTACAGCCAACTTAGCAAAGCCATACATCCCATTAACTCAGATACTATTTATCAGATTAGGTGTGTAGAAAACTGGTTAAATTGCTCATAGTGACCTGTGCACAGTTTAGGTTCCTAGCTGGCTTTTGGACATTTCCAGCTTTACCTTTTGCTTTTTCCTCTTCTTATAGTTTGGATAAGAATCAATTCACGTTGCTTTATTTTCAGTTTGTATTGAACAACTGCAGATAATGTTTTAGCTTTGCATAATTTTAAAACCTCACAAAATGTCATTAAAGAGTTCTTGTAAGTTTTGCTTTTAGTTTTTTAAAAGATATATATACACATATATTTATCCCTTAAGCATAACACAGGACCACTGTAAATCGATCATAAAAGCAGGGTCAAAGCTTATCTTTGGTGGATGTCAGTATGCTGGCAGTGTTACAGTGGTGAGATAAATATACATGTTCAGCGGCTCAGTGAGATCCCAGAGCAGCAGCCCACCTCTTTCATCATCTGTTCTTCCCACAGTGTCTCTTCTCCTCTTTGTTCCACTGTCAGCTAAAATTGCCAACAAATGATGACATGGAAATGTAGTGATGTGTTTGGTAAAAGCAGCACAGTAACATGGAGATCTCCATTCAAAAGAGCTCTAAACTGGAAGATTTTTATCAAATAACACTTCCAGGTCATTTAATGGATGCACATGGTGGCTACAATCCTAGGAAAACAGTCCTAGGATTGATTTTAGTCCTAGAACCTGATTTTAGCCACTGGCTTTAAAATCAAAGTCACAACCTGAACTAGATGTGGATATAAAAAGGAAAGAAGAGACCTTTGCAAAAGCACCATTTAATGTGTGCATCACTTCTAGGAGACATTGGACCTGCTATGGGTGTGCAAAACAGCTGGTGAGTTTACGCACAATAAAACTTCACTGTTCGAGAATGGTCAACTGGGTAAAGGGAAGGAGGAAATGCTACAGAAAATTAAGTAGCTCTAAGGTAGGCAGTACTTTTAGGCATCTTACCATGTGTTTTTTGCTAAGGGAGAAAAAGGTCAAGCTCTTTGCCAATGGAATTTAGAGTGGACAGAGATTAAGAGCTGCAGGTGGATCTATCCCACTCACGTTACTATGATAGGATTAAGTCTAGAAAAAAATTACAGTGGAGAGAAAACTGAGGAAATGTGTAAGTTTTTATGAATTTTTCTTATTTTCAATCATAACAAGATCCCGGGAGTAAAAATGCTTACAAATGTCTATATTTTCTTGAAAAAAATAAACACAGAATACAAGGTTAAGAGTCACTTGGGTTTTCTTGTATGTTTGCTTAGGCAATTCAGGAGCCTGAACTTTGTTTCACAAAGAAACAGAAAATGTATCCTAGGAAATGTGTCTGAGAAGGGAGCTGGGAGTCAGTGTGTCACTGCATAGGATCACAGACCTGCAGGCAGCCCAGAGGTGCTTGGGGTTCCCTAAGCTTCACCACCACCTACCCACCTCTGGTTTAGCCATGAGCTAAGCAGACCACAGAAAGGCAGGAAAATACACAACCAGGGACCCTTTGAATCACCTGGAGAAGTAAATGAGAAATTAATCCTTGACTACATGAACTGAGCCTTTGTAAGTAAGTGTGTCTTTACACCTGAACTAGCAGAAAGAAATTAACATAGGCCAGCAGACTATGCCCTCCACCAGGAACTGGGGCTGGATCTGCTGGCTATTGTTAAAAGTTACGAGCAGTTTGGTATCTGAGCAGATGCACTCTTGCATGACTTGTAGCATATTCCTTCCTAGCAACTAGCTTCACCCACGTCAGATTTCTACTGACAACTCCTTTCACATGCGACTTTACCCCATTATGAAAAAACACTCGTGATGGGTTTACAATGAAGATACTCAAACATGTGGAAGAGTCTCTATGCAGATCGGTTCACACTGCCACCCCAGCACTCACCAAATGAGAGAGGATTACGCTGCTAATTAGGTCTCTGAGGTGATGTTCTTAGAGCATCTGGCCCTGAGGACCGTCTCTATTTTCATCTTGTCCTACACAGGCAGCTCCATGGAGCCTTCACACAGCCTCCTGATGGAAAGGAGAAACGGGAAAAGGCTTTGCAAGCTGCACATAACCACAAACAGTGAATTAATCTAGTACGGGTTGTCTGGGGGTTAATGACTGCACAGACATGGTGCTACTAAGGCCTCCTGAAAACTGGGCTCACGCTCCCTAACAACAGAAGCGCAGGAAAGCCCTAAGAGCGGGAAAGTATTTAAGTCTGGGTTAGTTATAAAGGGCGAGGACTGCGGCTAAGGTTAGGCTCGGCGGGGCCGCGCTGAAATGGAGACAGGAGCAGCCCAGGGGTAGTGGAGGACCCGGGGCAGCCCTGAGGGAGCGGTGTGCAGGGAAGGGGTGTCGGGAAAAGAGAAAGCGGGGCGCGGCGCTCCAGAGGGCGGCGGTGGGAGGGCCTGGACCCACCTGGCTCCCGCTGCCTGCCGCCACCGCTGCGGAGCTGCCGACATGGGAAGACGGCACCGGGCGCATGCGCGGAGGGCGGGGGGTTTCCCCGGGCGCCTAGATGGCCGGCGGAGAAGTCGTCGGCCTGGGATGGGGTCAGTTTTCCCCGGTGATTTCGTTCTCTGGCAGAGGGGGAGGGGCCAGAGGAGCTGGGGGCCCCCGAGTCCTCTCTGCCTGGGCCTCAGCCCAGCCGTTGGTTATGGTCTCGAGAGGTCCAGTAAAGCTGCTTTTGAGTGGTACCAAGCGAGATATTTGGCCTTGTGAGAGGTGGTGTGGTCGTGTTCAAATGGGAATTTGCTTCTCTTTACAACCTTCAATGCAAGCTGTGAGCTCGGCTGCACCACCACTGCCAGTCAGACTGGATTAGAGCCTTCCCACAGCACTGGGAATTGGTCCTGTGCACCTCTGCTAAGCTGGAAGCACCTTTCCTACAGCTGGAAAGCTCTCAAGTTGTCCCATGAGGAGGGCAGAGGAGAGTAGGGGAGTTTTTGGGGTATGTCTCCCATCAAGTGACCCCAACAAAATGGCTCGGTACCTCTGTTCTCTCAGTACAGTTCATCTGTAGGAACACGACAATCTTTTCCTGTTTCCAACAGCACTTCTGTACTACAAGGAATAGAGACAACAAGTAAAGCCTCAGCATGGCTCAGGCACAGAGGATGCAGCAGGATGAGGAGGTTCCCTCTAAGCCCCTGACCAGTCTGACAGAATGAAATATATCTGTAATTTCTTGTAATACTTTGTCTTGTTCTGAGGACAGTGCTGCTCTGTGATGCTCATCCTTAACTGTCAGAGGACCTTAACAGAAAGTATTTGGTTGCATTTCACACAAAGTACAGAGAACCAGTGCTTAGACCATGAGGTCAGCAGACAGACTCACCCCTGCAAGGTCCGCTGGGCCAAGGCAGAGCATTCAGCAGAGGAACGAGAGGAGTAATTTTCAGGTCATCTGTAACTGATTTGACCTCTTAACCACCTTCTCTCCCTTTCCCCTTTTTTTCTCTCATCTACTCTTTGAATTGGGCATCTAGTAACTTAGTGATTTCACAGAATCAGAGAATATTAGGGATAGGAAGGGACCTTGCAAGATCATTTAGTCCAATCCCCCTGTCACAGCAGGATCACCTAGACCAAATTGCACAGGAACATATCCAATTTGCAGAGAACCTCTGCTAAGAAGTTATCTCTTGTCTACCACATAGCCATTAAGCCTCCAGAACCTTCACCTAACATACTTTGAGTTAATGGCAACCTCACTAAATTAGAGAAAAAGATTCAGAGACCGAAATCATAGCAGAATGTAAGACAAATGTTTTTGCAAGTCAGCTAAAAAAAATGAGAAACATGCACTAAGGTAAATTCTTTCACTGTCTTATTGCCTACTTCAAAAATAAATTGAGAGAGCTTTTGAGTGTGTTCTTGCAAGTATCTTTTTATTCCCACCTATCCTGCATGAACCTAACAACATTGCCACATATTTGGGCAAGTTAGGCTTTGTCTACCTGGAGACACTGAGTTTTATTGCTGCAGTTCCTCACATGGAAGATTTCTGTGCCTTCTGAGTTCAAAATCTGATAATTCCAGTAAACGTTGACTTTTATATGGGCCTGTGGTGTAAATCTCCTTAATTCAACCCCAAGTGAATCCATGAACCTGAGTCACTACCTTCTCTTAATGATCAGGGTATGACACCTGCCCCTGACATCTGGTATCTCTGCCCCTGGTATCTGGTACCCATCCAGGATCACTTTCACACTCTGGCTCAATGTAGTCATCAAGAATGGCCCCAGAAGTTGGGAATTTCTCGACAGTGTAAATATCTGCAGGAAAACTGCAGAGCAATAAGCTTTGGACACATTACCAGTGTTGATCCTTTCAATGAACGGGACTCTAAGAACTTACTGCCAGGATTCCCCAAGGGCTCCAAGCCACCATCCAGCCCAGTAGTCAAGTTCCTCGTAATCTAGAAGGAAGCACAGATCCTTGCTTTCTGTTGTTTCCCTGTTTATGCATTGAAAGTTTATTACATAAATGAATCAGCACATTTTCATGAGAAGTGGAACATAGTTCTAACATATCTCACACACACCACAAATAATAACAAATAACTCAAAACCTGAATCCCTTTGACAGCGCAACTTCAGAACTACCAAAACTGAGTGTGGTGCAGTAGCAGTAACTACTGCAGTGTCTCTGCAAATAAAACATTAATATGCTTTCTTGCTGAATGCATTCCTTGGGTAGTTCTCGTTCTGGGTCTTCAAACCCCATCTTGTGACTTACAGTGGGAGTGCAGGAGCTATGAAATGCTTCTATTGTACCTGGCAGATGGTATTGCCAGGCCACATCCTGTCCTCAAAAGGTCCTGGAGAATAGGGGAAGTGCCTAAGGACTGGAGGAAAGATAACATCACTCCAGTCCTCAAAAGGGGAGAAGAGGATCCAGGTAATAGACTAGCTGGCCCAACCTCCATCCCTGGAAAGGTGATGAAACAGCTTGTTCTGGAGGTAATCTCTTAAGAATATGGAAGAAACTAAGGCTATTGTGAACAGTTAGCATACATTCACAAAGGGGAACTCATTCCTGAGCAGTCTGATAGCTGCTCGTGCTGGCATGACTGGCTGAGCAGATGAGGGGAAGGCAATGGATATCATCTATAACTTCAGGAAATTTTAAGACAGCACCTCCCATCATATCTTGCTAGGGAAGATCAGGTCGCGGACACTAAGGTGCCCCCAGAAGGGGCTGGTGTCAGAGCTCAGACACCTGTGATCGGTGGTGCAGAGTCTAGTTAGACGCCTGTAGCTACAGGGGTTCCCCCGGGGTCAGGACTGGGTCCGGCCCTGCTCGACATCTTCGTCCAGTGACCCGGACAAGGCAGCGTCCCTTCAGCCAGTTTGCTGGGGACATAACACTGAGCTGTGGCACCAAACCCCACCTGGCAACGCCAGATCCCTTTCTCCCGGGGACAGGCCGGTCCGAGAGCTATCGAACAGCTGCCGCCCGGCTCCAGCGAGAAAAAGGACCGCAGGAACAGTCCCGGTCGTCGCCATCGTGGCTGGGCATGCAAACGTCTTTGCGGCCCCCAGCGCCGCCATTTTGGGGCTGCCCCAGGACGCCCGAAATTAATGGCGGCGGCGGGCGGACACATTCTGCCCAGCTGTCCAATGAAAAGAGAGAGTTCGAGGTGGGGGCGGTGCATCACGCCTCACACCCAATGGACACGAGCGCCGGTGGGTGATTGACGGTTTGCCTCCTTCGCCCGCCAGCTCCTGTCGGCGGGGTTTGGCTCCCGCTGGCCAATGGGGCGCGTGGCGCCTTCCCGTCGTGCTGCGCGGCGAACGGCGGCAGGAGCGGCCGCGACTCCATCCGGGTCCTGGCGTGGCTCCGGGTCACCCTGCGGCAGGTAACGGGTTGGCGGGCGCGCTCTGCANTGTCCCCCCACCCCCTCTCTCGCCAGACTAACTCGAAGGCCCGGAAGTGCCGCCCTTGGGCGCTCCGCATTGGTCGTTCGGTTCCGCTGGCCGCTGGGGATAGGCAGCGGATGCCGTCAGCAGCCGGACACGTCACTTCCGTGCTCCCGTGTGTGGGCAGGGGAGACCTTGGCCGCAGGCAGGGAGGCCCCCGCTAACCCCCCCGCCTCCATCCCTCCGGTACCGGGGCAGCTGGAGTACTTGAGACGTCCAGCACGGGGGTCACCGGCCCTGCAACCTTCCTACTCCTCGGGGGTGCCTTGGGCACCAGGGAGCGCTGACCTGCGGCGGGGAACGGAGGACAGAGGGCCTGGTGTCGGGCAGGCAGGTAGAGGGGTGGCAGGGGTGGGCATGGGAGGACTTAGAGACGAATTGGACCGGTAGGAGATGATGCGGCACAGGAAAAGTTAAATTCAAAACTGTGATGGGTAAATTAAGGAGAAGACCCTCTGAAACGTTCCTCCTCTTGTAAAGGAACATGGTGCCAGTATACAGCGGTGTGAGGGGTCCACTGCACTAGACTCTGCTTTGGTGTGCGTCAGTGAACACTGTGCTGATTGAAACCCAGTATGCATGTTATTTCATGGTTGTTGTACAGTGTAGAGCCTGGCCTTGATAACCAGCAACATGCATATGGTGACACAGGACAGAGCAGTTTTAGAGGAGAACATTACTCAATCCAATTATAATTTGGGGACTTATTTCTTCTAGGAGTGGAAATCCAATCTAAGGTAATCATAGTCCTTATTTGTAGAGTTGCCTTTTCTGTGTTGTCTGTGCTCCTGTTTTAGTTGTGCTAGTTTGTACAAGCAGTTTTCTGGCAGTCATGTGAGTCTTAACTGGCATGAATAAATAGCTCCCCTTAAAAACTGACTTAAAAGTCTTCCAGAAAGATGCTGAATTGTAACAATGGGTCAAGTGTAATCTGTGGCAGATATTTTAAGAAAACTAGTCTATCCAAAAAAGCAGTAAGTTTATTGANGGGCGCGAAGGGACGAGTTGCGGGTGGGATTCACTTGGTCTTCTGGAGCCGCGGGCGCGGCCCTGGGCCTGGTCCTTATGCTCGGTGCTGCGGGATGGGGCCTATTCCCGGCATGGAGAGAGGCCTGGGCCGCGGTGGGAGGCGGTTGCTCCTAGCTGAGCAGGGTAAGAGGTAGGGGAGCGGCTCCTGATGCTGGCTGGGGCCTTCCCGTCGCCCCTAGGCCCGCTGTTTTTNGGTGTCGGGCAGGCAGGTAGAGGGGTGGCAGGGGTGGGCATGGGAGGACTTAGAGACGAATTGGACAGGTAGGAGATGATGCGGCACAGGAAAAGTTAAATTCAAAACTGTGATGGGTAAATTAAGGAGAAGACCCTCTGAAACGTTCCTCCTCTTGTAAAGGAACATGGTGCCAGTATACAGCGGTGTGAGGGGTCCACTGCACTAGACTCTGCTTTGGTGTGCGTCAGTGAACACTGTGCTGATTGAAACCCAGTATTCATGTTATTTCATGGTTGTTGTACAGTGTAGAGCCTGGCCTTGATAACCAGCAACATGCATATGGTGACACAGGACAGAGCAGTTTTAGAGGAGAACATTACTCAATCCAATTATAATTTGGGGACTTATTTCTTCTAGGAGTGGAAATCCAATCTAAGGTAATCATAGTCCTTATTTGTAGAGTTGCTTTTTCTGTGTTGTCTGTGCTTCTGTTTTAGTTGTGCTAGTTTGTACAGGCAGTTTTCTGGCAGTCATGTGAGTCTTAACTGGCATGAATAAATAGCTCCCCTTAAAAACTGACTTAAAAGTCTTCCAGAAAGATGCTGAATTGTAACAATGGGTCAAGTGTAATCTGTGGCAGATATTTTAAGAAAACTAGTCTATCCAAAAAAGCAGTAAGTTTATTGAACTTACTTAAAACACGTTGAAGAAACAGAGCATCTTCCTGGTTCTTCAAGTGGGTAAGCAACTGAAATGGGTATTTACTGGTGCGGCTCCCATTGTTAGATTTGATGTTCAGTTCCCATTAACACTCAGATCTTCAATAGTCTGAACATACTCAAGGATTTCTTTACAGTGATCTAGCCAGCATGGAATAATAGAAGTGGGTATATTTTCTTGCCCTATAATAGTTAGCTTCATGAAAAGGGACTTTCTAGATAGTTATGTTGTGACATTTTCAATATGAAGCTATTGACTAGAATATTTTTAACTGAGGTTTTCACCAAGTTAGGCTCTGTTGATCTTAAATGCAACCACAGTTCACGGAGGTTTTGCTAGCAAGTGATTTTGCATTTTAAGACTTGGCAAAAGTAAGCTTGAAACAAATGTATCATTGGCCTTGGTTCTTTTTATTGCTACTTATGAGCTGTGTCTGCATTTCAGTTTACTTTTGATAAATTATGTTGCCAATTTATAATGAAAAATGGTATTCTTGCAAATGGTCTCATCATGATGGTTTCCCTTGAGAATTATGCTGAGGCCTTTGTGCTGTGTGAAGCTGTAGCTCAGCTGAGGCACGCTCACCTATGAATTTCTTCTGCCATGGTACTGACAGGCAGGTATTTGTGAAAATCTGTTAAGTTTCAGTGCAGTTTCCTTACAACAATGTGTAATTTAATGGAGCTGAGGTATGTACTTGTACAGAGCATGTATAAAGGAGAGTGCTAGGCTTTGTGTTACTTGGGTTCTTTGTTCATGTAAAAAATTATTAATGATCACACTTTTTCCACAGGAGATGTGCCTTTATTTGCATGAGTGGGCAGCACTCACTTCTACTTTCTTTCGTGCCCTGGATTCTGGATATTTGTATTCCATCTATAACTGCATGGTTTAAAAAAATAAGTCAAAACCAAACATACTTCTCTGCCACATTTTCAATCAGTAATGCTTAATGTTGCATTTTCATGAAACCAGCCCACTTTGTGTTAAAGCAATTAAATGCAAATGCGATTATAGATTTCATACAAAAAAATTGGCATTTCCTGTTGAGCTAGTAGATAAATACACTTGGTGACAATCAGTGGTATTAATTTTAACCTGCTGTCTAAAAAGTGAAAGCACATCTTTTTGTGTGTAAATTTGTGTAGTGTTGTGCACTGAAACTGCTTGTTCTCCTCTACTCCTTGTAAAATTCACCAGCTGAAACAGGTATCAGTGTGGTTTACATGACTCCAGATGATTCCTGCTGAATGAGCAAGCATGCCCAAATACAGGTATTAAATTTTAAGGTTTTTCACCTATACAGGGGACTTGGAAAAGTGCCTATGCTTCAGCTGGCAAGTGTTACGTTCTCATTAAAGAACTTGTGTTTGCTTGGCCAGTGCCTGTTTTGCATGTAGGTGAATTTGCTTGGCACAAATTAAAAAAACAACCAACCCTCCCTCAGAACCCCCACAAATACCACAAAACTAGCCCAACTCTAATCTGTTTAGTCTTAATCTTCACAAGGGTTTTTAATTTACGGTTTTGACCTTTTTATAATGCTTAATTTTATTAGCTAAATTTCTGAAGCTGGATTTAAGCACTGGAGTAAAATGTTCTTTTCAGAGAACAAGCTTTGTAGAGATCTTTTGTACAAAGCTGCCTTGTGATCTTTTCCCTTCTTACTTCAGTGTTTTATACCTCATGTTAATGTATCTGTCTCCATACTGCATATAGAGTCAATAAAGCAACTCATGTAGGAACTATTCCTTCTACAACTTGGTTTTAGATGGTTTCTTCTGTCCTGGATAGTGGGCAAAATAACTGAGAGAATAAAGTCTTTGTCTTCTAGGATCACAGAGGAAAGGGAGACTTGTGTTATTTCTGCAAATACACATTTTGTTTCTTCAGCAGAATAACGAATAAAGATTTTTATTAGCATTTGAGGTTTTTTTTTCCCTCCCATGTTTGAGACTATCTTAAGAGAACTTACGGTCCACTAGGTGTTATTCAGCAAAAGCGTATAAATACTGGATGCTTTGTTTATCCTATGTGGTTTAGGATTGTTTCAGGGGTTTTAAACTTGCAGGTAGCTGATGAGAACCAGGAAGAGTGTATTTCAGAGTGCTAGAACCCATTTAGATGCTAATACTTGGGAACAAGTTAGGAGCAAGTCACTATTATACAAGGGAAGGTGCAATCTAGCTGTAAATATAGAAGAGGGAAAGTCTTTATTTCACACCAAAACTTCAGTATCAGTATGTGATTTTTCTGACTACTTCTTGAAAGGAGTTCGTGGGAGTGACGAAGATAGGGTTCCAGTGCAGAGGGTGCTGCTGAGACCAAAGAGTAAGACCATGAGGAACTGGTGTTACTGCTGGTATCAGAAAGCCTGCAGCTCCACCGTGTGGCGAGTGTCAGCCCGTGGAGGCCTCAGTGAATTTGTGTTTGGCAGGGAACAAGTTGATCTTTGCCAGTGCTGTGTGCAATTTACATGGTTCCACAACTACAAAGTTGTTTTTTTCACTTGCACTACTTTGGGGATTTTGTAATACAAACCTGAGGTAACTGGAAAAATAGCTCTTGAAACTCTGATTTTAGTAAGGGAAGCAAATGAACCACGTGTTTCCTAAGAGCTTAAAGTCATCTTATAGTTCTCAGTGTTTATTGCTGTAGGAGCAAGGTAGATAACTCTGAAACTCTTGTGCTGTACTGAGGCATTGTCAGGTGACTTCAGTCACAGGGATGTGTGCACTAGCACATTCACTTGGAAATGACAATGTACCAGATCGGTAGAGGCTGTGCCAGGAGTGTAATTTGTCAAACGTGCTGCCCATCAAGCTTCTGTGTCTGCCAGAAAAAGCCTTGATTCCTGCTGTTCTAGGTGCAGTGCACAGCAGGCCTCCGGGGAGACCTGGCATATTTCATTCTGTAAAAGGACACTGCAACCTAAAAAAACCTGCTGGAAAGAATCCACTAGTTAGTGACTTCCTAAACCACAGGATTAATACAAAGCAGAGTACTAATAGGTGAAGTTCTGCTTCTGATACACAGGAAACCCAAAACTAGCAGAAGATACCCTGAATTTTTTCTACAAGATTTTGACTAGAATTTTAATTTTTTTAGTCCTTGACTCTTGTAGTATTTAACCAGATTTAAAGCTGATACCCGAGTGGTGTGAAAGCAATACAGTTGCTTTTCTGCAATAGTTAGAAGAAGGGATACTGGATGATCTTTCGCTAGGTATGTTTGTTACAGAAAGGGGTTTTCCCTAATGTCCTGTGTGCACTTGGTGATCTCAGGCCAGGCTGCTGTATAAAACGGAACCACAGGGTAGTGAGTGGAAGAAATGTTTTTCTGAGGACATTGCCTTAAGTAACAGCCCATCCAGACCAGTATTAAATGAAGGAGTCTTGTTTCAGGAAGGTGAAAGGAAACAGATTCTTATGGATTGAGGTCCTGCGACTGACTACTGAAGAGGAAAATGTAGTGATAGCAGTAGGAAATATTTTACCATTTCCAGTAACAGAACTCTGCTCAGGAGTCATGCTGTCAAAGGAAAGGAAAAGCTGCTTGTTTGGTATATCTCAGGTTGGTTTGGTTTATAATTTTTTTCCTAAAGACTCTGCTTTTAGGTTTATTATAGTCTGTGTGTCCTTCTGGCTTCATTTTTAAACAAGGAGCTTCAGAAGTTTTGTCATAGATATTTTACGTTTTTGACGTGAACTTTTGTAATGCCCATTCAGGTTTTTAAAGCACCAAGAACATTTTTGATACATCTCAGAACTAGCAGCTTCATCTTCCAAGTTCCTTCCAAAACTGAACATATGTGGCTTCATTAATTTTGTGGAGTCACTAAATTACAAACTAAAGATTCCAGGCTGGTGCTCTCTGCAGCTGGATTCAGAGACCCATTGGAAAATGGGTGCTTGACATGACTTCTGTTCAGCTGTTGAAGGTTTGGATGCAGGAACAGGAAACTGCAAAGTCTGTGAGCTTTCCTCCTTGACAGCAGGACCTGTGCGCTAATTCACAGGGACGTGACGTGTACTAGTGCTGCCTAATGGTTTGACTTTGTCCTGGTCCTACTGTTGTAATTGATCTCTGGTTTGGGCATTAGGACCAGCTGCTTGCGTCCACCTGTGAGTGCAGCAGTGCATGTTCTGGTAGTTGCATGAGTTAGTAAAAGCAGTTTGCCACAGTTGGTCATCAATATTTATATAAAGGATTTTCGAGGAAAGGGTTGAGTGGGTTGGAAAGCACCGTTTCTCTGTTCAAGAAATAATGTCATCCTTTTGTACGGGAATGCGCTGGATCACGCCTTGTGTCTTTTGGCAAGGACCTAACCATGCATTAGGGTGCTCGTTCTATCAGGGCTGTTTGAAGAGTGGTCTAAAAATGTCAGTTTAGAATGGGGATGAAGTCTCAGTTTTTAAAACATGAAACACATGTTTTACTATGTGTCTGTAAACATTTTCAACTGTTTTATAAATTCCATTGACACAACAAGCAGTTTTTCTTGACAGCTCTGCTCTTGAGATGCCCTTAATAAGAAGAGGATTGTAAGTCACACTTCTGGCTGGCAAGTATTTTGCTTTCAGTATTCTAAGACTGTTTTACTTCCCAAGATCATTTCGAGCTTCGTTAATGTAAGGATTGGCTTTAAAGTTGTATCAGGAGCAGTTAGAGAAACCCACTTGTTTCTGATCTGAAAATGGTTTACATTTTAATTGGCCTTTTGGTAAGGCAGTTTAGCAATTAATTGTCGGGTTACAGGCTGTAATCTTAATGAGTTTTGTTTGTAAGAGGAGTCCCTGTGCACTTGAACAGGAGCAGCACAAAATTCTGCTTTTGATGGTGCATGATTTTCTTTTAAGCTCTTAACTGATAGGATAGCTGAAAACAGTCTCCACATGTAGTATTTATTTAATCAAAATGATAAATATTAAGGCCTCCTAGTTACCCATGTTAACTGGTTGCATAGCTGTGGTTCTCAATTTTATTGTTTTTAAGTTTTAAGAAGTTTCAGAGAAATTTATGTCTGCTTACAGTATTTGTGATAGACTTTTCTTCTCATTCCAGATGAGAAGTTACAGCTATGGAGCACAAGTAATACTTTGACAGAAATTTAATGGCCATGGTTACTGTGATTGCTACAACTTGCTCCCTGTCTAAAGATGAAACATACTGAGACCTGAACAGTTGGTAAAACTTTTGAAATTAGGGAATCTTGTCTTTTAAATAACTAATGCATGGCTGGGGAAAGAAAGGGGAATGTGTTGTCCTGTGATTGGTATACTGCACTATAAATGCTGTCTGCTGCCAGCCTGACTTGTCCTCACCGAAGTGACGTGACCTACATCAGCTCTGAAGATGCCTGCTCTGTGGGATGAGGTAGTAGGTTGTATAGTTTTAGGGTCATACCCACAACTGGGAGATAACTATACAATCTACTGTCTTTCCTAAAGCAGCAGAAAATCAACAGTGGAGACTTTGGTTTTAAGCTCAATGTCAGATTCTGCTGAACTTCTGTACTTGTGATGCTTATTTTGGGAGAAAATATTCTATGCCATGTAATTGTGTTTAGATTTTTCTAATGTTTGAAAAGGCCAAGTTCTAACTCTACGTTAGTTTCTGTAAGAATATGTTGATTCCTATGTGTATGGAAATCAGCTGCAAATTGCCAGTGCTCCAGCTGTTGTTTCACATTGCTGACTGAAGTACCAAACATCTCTTTGACTGAAACTATGGTTAGCTCTTACAGCTCTTTGCTGAAGTATGTGCTTCTCTGTCAGAGTGAGGTAGTAGATTGTATAGTTGTAGGGTAGTTATTTTACCCTGTTCAGGAGATAACTATACAATCTATTGCCTTCCCTGCGGAGTAAAACAAACCGCGGTCCTTTGCAGTCATTCATGTGTGCACTGAGTAAAAGTAGATCTGTCAGATAAATAATAGGCTTCTAAACTGTCAGGGTAATGGGTGAATTTGCAGGATTAAGTGTCTGTGTGAATGGTGTGAACCCCAAATGTTGCATTTGACTAATGGATGCTGCCCGGATATGGAAAATGTGTGTGTTCCTTGGTGCACAGTGAAATGCACCAGAGTGGAAAGTACTCAAGTGTAAAAATGCAGGTGTCTCAAACTTGTGTGTTGGCACTTTAACCAAAGTGAGACTTTTGAGACCCCAGTTTCTACAATTCATTAAATTCCATTACTCCAACCACTTAGTAAAAGGGGAAACTTGTAATTAAACTTTACTAATATCTCTGCTTATTTTTCTCCAACTAGCAAGTGAGACTTAATGCAATATACATTGAAGTGGCCACAGCTGACCCCTCACCTTTTTGGGGATAAAGTCATGAATTTTGAGCATCCAAGATTCAGACATGTCATTTTTCACTGGGGGTGCTTTTATACAAAAACATGTTAAGCTTGCTGTGTTCTTTCTTTCCTCCTGACATCCTAGGTGTACCCACTCTTAACTGCTGCTGCATCACCAGCTGGCATCTTGACATAGTAACAAAGCAAAGCATAAAAATACTTTTTGGAATGGGAAGTTTAGCATAGTAGTGGTCAGAGTGACACCGGAGCCATTGGTGAGTATTTAAGCCCGGAGCGCTGAAGCTGGTTAACTGCTGTGGTAACAGCAGTACGAGCTTGGGCATAGAAGGCCGAAGAGCCAAAGCAGCTGCTAAACTAAACTGACTTCCCAGAGCAGCCGCTAAGTAAGAAGAACTGCAGAAAGGAAGCACTGGGCTCCTAGGAAGAGGTAGTAGGTTGCATAGTTTTAGGGCAGGGATTTTGCTCGCAAGGAGGTAACTATACAACCTGCTGCCTTTCTTAGGGCTTTATTGTAACACCAGGACTGTTTTGGCTCCATCCTAACCTCTGCAGCTTTGCTACGTGAAGAGAAATTACAAACTAACCATGTTCAGGCTTAATGAAGCTGGTACATCAGCAGACTTGGTACCAAACTCAAGCATAGTACTGGAATTTAGTGTGGTGAAACGCTGCAGTGGAGGCTGCACTTGACAGTTTGGTGACATGGGTTGTGCAAAGGAAGGGGTTGTGTTCGGAAGGCAACTCCTTCACGTGTGAGCCCATCTTCTCTGCGATGGGAGGGAGGTGGTGTGCACCGCTAATGTTCGTCAAGGTACTATGTACTTAGAAGTAGCTAAAATACATCTCCCTTTCGCTTTGTGCATTTCATGTGGAAAAAATAGTGTTCCCTCCCCATGGAAGGGTCAGCTAGCAGCTAACCTGACAGCTGGTGGTTTCTCAACAGGTATAGACACTCCTCATAAAAGAAGCTCTTGGTTATGGATTATTGGTGGTCTGACAGTTCTCAGTCACAACAAATGATTGTACAGTTTGTCTCATGGGGTCATATGTTCAGAAGTTCCCTCTGATGACTTTTTTTATATGTAATTACTCTGTGCTACAGCAGCAGTTCTGGGAGGGCTTCAGCTGGAGACTGGGATACAGAGGCTTTAATGTATTGAGCATTTTAGATCCTTAATATGTTGGTTCGTACACCAGCCATTATTTAAACTTCTGACAGGAGGAGAGTCCTGCTCTATGAGCATGTGAAGTGTGCTTGTGTTGAACATCCTGTGTGAATTTAAATGTATGTGCTTTAGGTAATAAAGTACAGCATCTTGTGCAACTCATAAGGTGAATGGGCTTCGTTCCTCCAGAAGGGAGTGAATTGTACAAAAAACCCCATTATCGCCCTCGTTACTGACACAAAATCAAGACCATGTTACAATAATCCTAGTGATAAGTAAAGTTGGCTTTAAGCAACCATTCTGGTGTTAACAAAAACTTTATTCTGGCTCTGCTAAAGAGCTTCTCTTTGTGGGGAAGTGTGTGTGTGTGTAATACTTTACAGAATAATAGAATCATTCAGGTTGGAAAAGACCCCTGGGATCATGGAGTCCAACCATTGACCCTACTCTACAATTTCACCCCTAAACCAGGTCCCCCAACACTACATCTAAGTGACTTCTAAACACATCCAGGGGTGGTGCTCAACCACCTCCCTGGGCAGCCCATTCCAGTGCTTGACCACTCTTTTCTGTGAAGAATTTTTCCTAATGTCTAATCTAAGCCTACCCTGTTGAAGCTTGAAGCCATTATTTATACCATTGCTGGTGAATGTGCAGGAGCTCTGCTTTCCTGAGCTGAGTGAGTTTAAACTGATGAACAAAAATCTAGACTAGGATCTCATTAAGTAATCACTACTAGTTGTGATTACATTTATGCACCTTGGTTTTTTGCATAAGTGCAGCTGATAAGCTTCTAACTGACAGGAATCATACAGAGAAACGTACCATAAATTGGAGTTTAGCAGTTCAAAACACCTTTAATCATCCTTTAATAAACTTCAGCTTTCATAAAAATCCTTTAATTAACTTGAGCTTATGTAAGGAAGGATGAGGATAGTGCTTACAAGTGACTAAAATCATCTGCTGGCCGCACCAACTGCCGTGCCTGACAGGCTTGTAAAGCCCCTTTTGTGAGAGAAAGAAATAGAACTTGAATCCTGGATGAAACAGGAGCTGTTTTATGTGAAGTTTGGAGTCATGTGCAAATGTCGGGCTCAATGTGCCTGTTTTCTGCCCTTTGTTGCTGTAACGTTCGATGCTGCTGGTTTCTTCAACTGCTTCAGAAAGTCAAGCAGATGAAGCTTTGAATTTATTAGTGCCTGAAGTGATCTATGTGTTAACATTATCACAGCCTGACTTTCTTTTCTTTGAAGTTCTAAAGCCAGAGCTCCTCTTCAGAGTCCTAACTGTTCCTTAGGCAAAAGGACCTGTAGGGTCATAAGCAGGTACCACAGAGAGCCCCTGCGTGTGTCAGTGCTGCCACATCAAGTGTAGTTGCTCTCAGGCAATACTGTACATGGCCTCGGTCATGTTGTGTTGGAGGAAGACGGTACTGCTTAGCTACTCTTTTTTTGAATGGTTGCTAACCCTTGGCCCCCATCTTTCCACCACTGATCCTGGCTTTACCTATAGCAGCTACAGGCATATATTTCCTTGTAATTGGAAGCAGCTTGATTAAGTGGTAAGGCTCAAAGAAGAAAGGAATTAAAGCTGTGGTTTAGCAGCCTTGTCTCATCAGATTTTTTCTTATCTTGACTTACCTGTGCGTTCCACCTAATAAATGGCATCTGCTTGGCAAAACTGGGGATTTATTTGCTTTCTGCCACGTGGATATTTAGAGGGGTCTGAGGATGAAGTGACAATGTGGCAAGAATCCATAAAATAAAGAAGTGATGGTTAAAGAATGCAGAGCAAACAGCGTGGAAAAGTTTGCAGTAACAGCAGAGACATGTTTACCACCCATAGTGAAGTAATTGTATCATGGTGGTCTTGGAAGCATTCCAGTAGAGCTCCAAAAATAGAACATGGCTGCAGCACAGTTCTACATCCCAGAATTCTTTCTGTGTGCAAGAAGGTGTGCTCTGGAATTGTTGCCCTTGTACTGCCTTGAGAGCAGGCCTGTAGCAGATAGGGATGGCCATTTTTTTCCCCATACTTGGGGCTATGCAGAAGATAAGCGAGCTCCTGGAGAAGAGCTGCCCCCATGGGTACATACAGCAGAGTTCTACCCCACATCAAGAGCTTTTTCTGCTGAGGTTTCCTAGGCTGGTCAGGGGAGCTGTATTCTTACCTATCAGTTTGTGCTGCTGCAGGCAGACAAAAGGAAATTGGCTATCAGATGTACAGAGAGATGTTGGCAAGATGCACACTGAATTTTTCAGGTTATATTTAGGTTCCTTGATTGATCAAATACTGTGATTGTTTGAAATGCCTTGTCATCCTCCTGCAAAAAAGCTCGTGCTTTGATAACCAGCAGGCTGGACTCAGCAATAGGTTCATACAACTGGTTCATCTTCTGGTGTTACCAAGCAAAGTATAGAGTATCCGATACATGGAACAAAAAAGGGGGGGGAAGGAAGGAAAGTTGCAGCAACACTGGTCAAAACAGGTAAGTATGACAGGTTCAAGCAGAGTATCATAGAATGGTTTGGGTTGGGAGGGACCTCAGAGATCATCTAAGTTCCAACCCCCTGCCATAGGCAAGGACACCACTTCTGAGATCAGGTTGCACAGAACCACATTTAACCTGACCTTAAACACTTTCAGGGATGAAGAAGCCACAATGTCCCTGGGCAACCTGTTCCAGTGCCTCAGCACCCTCACAAAGATCTTCCAAAGATCTAAATGCCTGCTTTCAGCTTCAAACCATCTCCCCTGTCCAATCAGTAGACTGCCTCACAAAAAGTCCTCCCACTTTCCTGTAGCCCCTTCCATACTGGAAAGCTCTATAGAGTGCCCTCAGAGCCTTCTCTTCTCCAGGCTGGATAGCCCAAATTCCTTCAGCCTGTCATAGCAGAGGGGCTCCAGAGTGTTAGTGGTGTCAACTGAGACTCCCAAATGACAGCTGAAGTCTCTTAGTCTAGAGGGGTCAGTGCATGGTGTAGCCTTCAGATCTCAGCTCAGCTTAAGGAGATTAGATACTTGGATTTAGGCAAGAAAGCGGGTTTTATCTAATGAGCTTAGCTGTAAAATTAATGACACAGATCTGTATAAAGATGAGTCATGAGAGGAGCTCCTGGAAGCATCAGGTGTCACTTGATGTGATGTTGCGATGCAAGAAATCAAATTTGTTCTTATTGCATAGATGGTCTTATTGGGATTTGGGTTTTAGAGTAGTTTGTTTCAGACACTTAAAACCACTACAGCAAAGAGGGCTTCTATGCACCAGAAAATGATGGTCTATTTCAGCCCTTTGTATTAAAGTGATCTTCAAACTAAAGCTATTAGAAGTCCTGTAATGCAAATAAAGGCTGTATTTTTGGTGTCTGAAAAGGTTCTGTCTGAAATAGGAGAATGTTACTGAAAAAGAGACTTCCTTTGACATTAAAACTGCCCTGTATAAATGGTGTTGCGCTGATAAGTTAAACCCAGCACAGAATAAAACCAGAGAGGAGGATCAAATGCAATTACTAGCCCCAGTCCTAGAAGGGAGTTTAATGGTCCCTTTATACGTGACCTTGTATTTTATAGATCTTTTAATACATGGCCTTGGAGATACCTGTGGTCCCAGTACCACCAATAGCTACCACAGATTGTGGAGTGAGAGCAGTAAATCAGTCACAGCATCCCAAAATGCTGTTGCACACGAAACCTGAGTCACATCTGGAAACCAGTGTGTAAGTGGCTCCTCCTGCAGTAGCTCTCTGAAATTGTCAGATATGAGGAAAGAGAGATCTAGTTTGACCTTCCCAAACCCTACGAAGACAAATGTGTCATAGGAGATTTGTATACTAATGTACAGTAGTGCCCGTTTGCCGTGTTGAGCCGTGACTGATGCTGTTAGTGTCTGCTGCGCACGACCAAAGTGCACGTTACACCAAAACAAGCACAGCCGAAGACTTTCCTCAACACTTGCTTTACAAAGAGGTAGGTCAAGCTGGTTTTAGAGACTGATGTCATGCGATCCTGAGCTGGAATACTCTACCCTAGGTGCCTTACAGTACATCCTGTAATGAGGGGTGATGCATCACTGCAGAAGCCAGTGGCCAGACAGACAGTACAAAGCAAGTCTTCCTCCGGTTTGAATAAATGGCCTGTATTTCCTCTTTCTGCTCCTGTGCAGCTGCTGCGGACAATACGAGAGCTAGCAGTGACCACTGCCACTGCAGGGCAAATAAGCAAAGTCAGCACATCTGACTAACCTCGCGCTCTGTTCCAGTGGTTAACAGGACTGGTAAGGAGATGTCTGGAGTCCTGTGGCCAGTCCTGGGCTCCCTGGTTCAATAAGGACAGGGAATGGCAGGGTAGATTTAAATTGGATCTTAGGAAAAAAGTTCTTTACAATGAGGTGGTGAAATTCTTGAACAGATTGCCCAGAGGGGTGGTAGAAGCTCCATCCTTGAAGGCATTCAGTGTCAGGCTTGATGGGGCTCTGAGCAACCTAATCTACTTAAAGATGTCCCTGCTCACTGCTAGGGGGTTGTGCTAGATAGGCTTTAAAGGTCCCTTCCAGCCCAACACATTCTCTGATTCTCCTGTGTGATTCTGATCTGCTGGAGAGGGTACAGCAAAGGGCTGTGAAGGTTCTGAAAGGGCTGGAGCATTTATTTTGAGAGAAGACTGGGAGACCTGGGGTTGTTCAGCCTGAAGAAGAGCAGGCTGAGAGGGGATCTGAACTATGCTGATCAATAGCTGAAGTGTGGGAGTGAGGAGGATGGGGCCAGACTGTTTTCAGTGGTGCCCAGTGACTGGACAGGGGGCAATGGGCACAAGCTGGAACACAGGAAGTTCTACCTGAACATGAAAACATGATAAACTTGGCACAGGCTGCCCTGAGAAGTTGTGAAGTCTCTGTGAACACATTCCAAACCCACTTGGACAAGATCCTGTGCAACCTGCTCTGAGCGAACCTGCTTTAGCGGGAGCTTGGACTAGATGATCTTTAGACATACCCTCCAACCTCACCAGTCTGTGATTCAGTGAACACTATCACTGCTGCTCCTTGCTCTGCATGATTCCACTTCTGTAGCTGCTGTAGCACTGGAGGTGCTGGTCTTACATGATGGTCTAGCACTGGTTCATATATGGCATTTCTGGTGCTTTAACAGGTGGAAAACCTCCATCAAATCTAATCAGACCAATGGGGAAACCCCATCCAGGGAAGTAAAACAGTTGGAGCATTAGGCATGAGAATAACTGATGACCAAGCAGTGTGAAATAACTGGGATATATGAGCAGCTTAAGGATGCAAATGCAGGAAGACAACTGGGGTTAGGATGCTCTCTGTTCAAAAGTTTCAGCTCACTGTCACAACAATCTACAGCAAAGTGTGTAAAGTCTCTCTGCTGTAGAGAGACTTTAAATGGACGAATTGCCAACAAGCGCCTCTGGAAATCAGTCATCTGATGGGAACAGGCCAGTTTAAACCCCATTCCAGCTGAAGTCACTGGAAACCCTTCCCTTAATCTCAGAGCAGGCAGGATTCAACTTAGAGCCCAAGTAAATTTCTTACACAAATGGCTGAAATAAGGTGACCTGCTCACTCATTGCTCTGTGAATAAACACACTGTGATAATTACTAGATAGAGTGATTAACAGGCATTAGTAACTTGTTTAGTTACTTAAAAATCTACTCACAGCTAGGAAAGACTTGTGGCTTCCTGGGTAGGGAGCCACACTTCGTGAAGGTGGCGGTGCGGGGAAAAGCAAGGGGATTTTTTACTCTTCCTGAAATACCCATTTTCTGTTTTCCAGTTTAACCCTGGTGGGAGGTGCATCCCCACAGGATTGCTGTGACTCAGTGTGTGCCACGGTGCTTGGGAAATCCTGAAACGTGGCCAAGGAACTGCTTTCACAGATCACCTTCATAAAGAAGAAAGATACCTGCTGTATTGCTCACCCTTGCAGTCTCGTTCAGTGACTGCAGGTCACTGTAGTTCTAAAAGGAGCAATACATGAGTTTTCCTTTCCACATCTCTTAGGATATAGAAACTCAAAATTCCCTTCCCAGTCCCCCTCTACTCCCTTTCTGTGGTTTGGGGAGCAGCACTGAGGTTCTGCAAGATTGAGAGGCCATTTCTGGATTGACCTGTAGCTCGGCTGCACACAAACATTTCTGCCTTCTCTGCCAATTGTTGACTCTCAGATGGGTTTATCAGGTGTTTTAAGCCTGTGGTTCTATGCAGCCAAAGCTAAGCTGCTCTTGAGTAGTGTTTGTAGTGCTAGGGTGACCAGTGTCAGTGCCAGTGTTCAGGAACCAATGTCAAACACTGAAAAGTCTAAAGGGCTGCTCAGCAAATCACAGAGTGGCTCAGGTTAGACAGGACCTTAGTGATCATCTACTCCAACTCCCTGCTGTGGGCAGCAACACCTCTCAACCAGACTTGGTTGCTCAAGGCCCCATCCAAGCTGGTCTTGAACACCTGCTGGAAGGGCACATCCTCACTGTCTCCAGGCAATCTATCCCAGAACCTCTCCACCCTTGTACTGAAGTACTTCTTCCTAAGATCTAGTCCGAACCTCCTTTCCTTCTGTTTAAAATCATTTCCCCTTGTTCTGTTGCTAAATCCCCTTTTAAAAGTCTCTCTCCAGCTTTCCCAAAGGTTCCCTTCAGGTATTGGAAGGCAGCTATAAGGTTCCCCTGGAGTCTTCTCTTCCCTAGGCTGAACAACCCTGGCTCCCTCAGCCTGGCCTCACAGCAGAGGTGCTCCAGCCCTTGGATCATCTTTATGGCCTCCTCTGGACTTACTCCAACAGTTGTATGTCCTTCTTAAGTTGAGGACACCAGAATTGGACACAGGTGTAACACCCAGTGATTTTTTCCTACATGGAATAGATTCTGTTAAAAATTAAAATAGAGGGTGGTGCAGGACAGATTCAGGCCTTGGATGTCATGTGTAAGGGAAAAGAAAGATACCTTTTTCTCACCTCATGCCCATTCCAGGCTGTAGCTGGGCCAGCAGCAGCTGCAGTTCCAGCCATTAACTTTGCAGCACCAACAAGCTCATTCTCTGTCAGATAAGCCTTGACAACTGGTTTTGCTACCATAACATGAAGGGTTAGAAAACAAAACCTCCTTAAACAGAACTGAAAGGTTTGATCCTGCAGAGGCTCCCCTGAGCAAAGTGTGTGGGGCTCACACAGCACAGCAAACCCACCATGTCCTTCAGACAGCCCACTACCACCTAATAATCAAGTAACTGTCTGCCGCGCAATTTCCACCTTGGAGTGCTGTGTAGTGATGGACAACTGCGATTTTACTGTAGGTTCAAGAAACAAATGTGCATCATGAATAGATAGGTAACGGGTTACCGTGCAGATACCACCTAAGTATTTCCTCCAATTGGCTTCTGGGCAGGGAAAATGAGAAACAGACTTGAAAAATGACGGCCTTGCTTCACCACCCTGGATGACCTAACGAGACACGCCGATGAGATAAGGCTCTGCGTCATCATCTTTTATGTAAATCCTTTCTTTAGGGCTGGTATGGGAGTGTTACGTTCAGCCACTCCATACAGAAAAACAAACAGTGGGCTCTATTTTTAGTCTCCTGAGCATATACCGCACACAGACCGATTTTGCCAGAGGTGATTTGCTGAGTTTCCACATTTCTGCTCATGCACAGTAAAGCTTTTCCAAGAAAGCCCACTCTGGCTTTGTGTCCTGAAGTCGTGTGACACTTGCTTACAAACCTTTCAAAGTGCCACATCCAATACCTAACACAAAATTTATAGGCAGCTTCTTCGAAGCTGCATCTTTGGGAGCTTCAGTAAAACCCAACTAATTCCAGCTAAGTACTTTGAAAAGCCTTACCTACTAGAAGTAACCAAAAAACCCTAACCCAAAACCCCACCTTCTGTTTACCACCTAAGGCTAGACCACGGTGAACATACCCTCCCAGTTCCCTCCAATGTTTAGATGCTTTACTGGACATAAGATTTACTGGGTTTGTTGCTGCTTGGGTCATTGGAGGGCCTGTCCAGCTTGGCTGATTGTCAGGGGATTGGCTGTTCGTCAGGGACACTTTTCATTGTGCAGTGATCAAAACCTCAACAAAGCTGTTCAAGGTCTACATGGGGAGTAGGTTCAGTTTAGCACTGTGGAAACACACTAATTGGATGCTGATACCTTGGGCACCAAACTCAGGCTCCCCTGCCCAGCAACTGCGCTGTGAAGTTTTCTCCAGAACTCTCGTGCCAAAAAAGGACCAAGAAAAAAAAAAAAGAAGAGAGGTCTAGGGGGATGCTGCAGCCAGCTCAGAACATTTAACATCGGCTGTCGCCGAAGCAGTAGCAGACTGAGGCTCTGTTCTGCCACTAAAGCCCCAGTTCTTTGAACCATTGGTGCTATGCAAAGAAACACTAAAGCTAAGTGTGGGCTTGTGGGGGAATCAAGCAAATCCCTGTGATCATTGTTTACCTCAATGTTTTCAAAGAGATGCGAAAATAAAAATCAACAGCCCATGTTTTTGCTTTACTTAGGTTGGACAGGTCGTATCTGTACACCGCTCAGTGACGGGCTGTAAGACGACCATCATATACAAAATGAATTTGGCATTGAAAACAGTATCACCAGCCAGAAGGAACCACTTCTGTCCCATGAATTGACCACTGGTCACCAGGCACAGTAGGTCACACCACACTTCAGGGTTTTTCTTACCCCTCATGGGTCACTGGCTGCTAGTAGCTGCAGGACAGTTCCTCAGACTCCCTGAAGAATGTGTTGCCCGTGTTTTGGCTGGTACCTCTGCAGTGTTTTGTACATGTGTGAACACTGGGTGTACTGGTCGTCATTTCTTGATACTGAAAGTTCTACGCCCATGTTTGGAGACAGGTATCATGCTCCCTCCACCCAGATGTGACCAGCTCACAGGAAGAGTGTTCTGCTGTGAGTGTACTGATAGGGTGACATTAAAGCACTCTGCTGGGTCAGTTGGGCAAAATATGGTCTGATACACTGGGTGAGTTTGGCTGTGGAAGACAGAACGGGCACAGGCTGAGGACAACCAGAGCACACACATCTTTGTGCTGCCACAAGAGTCCCCATCCCAGGAGTGCGAGTTTGGTGGGACCACAGTTCCCCACAGCACCACACTGTACTGGGGACTGGCTACAGCTAACTCACTCTCCTGGAAAACATAGCAGGACCAGTTGCAACAGTTGTCACTTTCATCTTGCACCCTCAGTGTACAAAGGAACGAAATACAAACTTAGTGAGTTTTACCTCCCTTATTTCTTCTGTCCCTAGAGGACCTTTGCTCAAAGCTTTGATTTCCTTCAAAAGCATCCACAGTTTAAAAAAAAGTTAAAAAAAAAAAGTCAAATGAACTTGGTGGTCACAGCTTGCCACCAAACCACCATCAGGTTCTCCATGTCTTAGTTAAAAGCAGCACTTAGCATAACATTTCCCTGCTAGTAGGCATTTCCCATCCTACTCAGAAGTTACAGACCCAAAGCTTTCTTACTGATCTCACTGATAGGGTGCTGGACCTCTGAGATGGGAGATGTGACAGCTACATTTATTTGGTGATCTTGCAGCCAGCAGTGTTGTGGAGCTGTGGGGGGGCTGTTTCAGCATGGTGAGGGGAGCCATCAAAACTAGGGGCACTGTCAGCAGCCCTGCCCTGGAGGGTGTCATGGCTTTGCAGCTCAGTACTGTCTGCTGAAAAACAGCTGTTGCCCAAGTTCCTGATCTGCCTTTTTGACCTGGGTTTCATCCAGCTTCTGTATCCTGAGAAAGAACCCAAGATCAGACAATTACAAGTGGGGGTGTGATACTTTCCTGCTATCAGATGCGGCTGCCTGCACCCAACCCGGGAAGCACAGGGTGTACAGGCAGACCTTGACAAGCGGGTTGGCAGGAAAAGCAGAGCCCAGGTCTCCCGAGTGGTAATCCTGCCTGTGGGGCATATTCTCTGGGCCACGCAGAACTCATGTTAAAGCCTGCACAGGTTATATTTTTCATGTTCAGTAAAATTTGACTCAATTTGTGCCAAAACCTTCCAGGATTCTCCCTCCCCTGTCTCCCCTGCCATGAGTTATGTTTCCTTGACAAACCACAACCCTCTCTAAGTACCTTAGAAATGCACCATAAGCATTAAGCCAGCGCTAGACAATAATAAATGAGGTAAAATTACACGCCAGGATGTGCCGGTGATAATGTTTTCCACTGAAGACAGGGGCAGTGAGATTTTCCAGCGTAACGACAGCAGCACAATTACCCCCAGCCCCACGAGAAGTGCCAGCAGAGCAGACTCCCCCGTACCAGTCCGCTTCTACGTGGCTCCGCAAACCCTCACCCGGCTGATAGTGCCCCATAGGTGCTTGTGCGGAGCGCCAGGGCTGGCTGGCCTGGCGGTGGCTGACCTTTACAGCTCTCTCGCCTTGTCTGCGTGCCCAAGAGGAAATCACATGTGTGGCACGAGCCTGACCCAGAAATATTGCAGGCAGTAGGATATTTTGTGAGAATAAGGAAGGGCAGGGTCTGCAAGATGAATCACCAAAACAATAATTATCCTGAGGAAAAACCTTGGAGGGTGGATTAGCCATGATAACTGCCCTTTCAAGGCAACAACAATGCGAGCCGTCAGCTCTTCTCAGTGGCGAGCGGCAGAAAAGGCTTCAGCACAAGACATGAAAAAGAAACACGGTGGAAGGAGAGACCTGCCAAGGGGGCACTCCTCACATCCCAGCTGCTCCAGTCTCGGGCCACGATTGTTAGACAATCTGCCACAAGAATTGCTCCCCAAATTATTTTTAGCACTCCAGTAGCTTTCAGTGAAAATAAATAACAGGACAGACAGTTGCTCATAAAGACAGGAAATAAACTTTGGAAACTATTTGGCTTTTGGCTGTGGAGAGCAGCTGAATTACACAGTTCCTGAGTGCACACGACAGCCTCAGATAAGATGAGGTCCCGATGACAGTTTTCTCTGATCAGCCCAGTTAGAAGGTATCAGTGAGTGGCTGGTGGTTGCTCCACATCTGGACAACTGCATGTCTGGTACCCACTTCCCATGACTGTATCACACACCATCGCCTGTGCAGGCATAGGGTCGGCAGCCAGTGAGTCCCACCAGCAGTAGCTTCAGTGCCTGTGGCCTGCCTGACCCTGACCCATAACATGTCCTGGGGATGGGCTCACTCCTTCCTCGGCCCAGACCAGCGGTTGTGGCCATGCTGATGCTTTGGCACAGGAGCAATAGCACCTTCCACAGAACTGTAGAATCATCAAGGTTGGAAATAATCTTGAAGATCATCAAATCCAACCATCTGTCCTACGACCGCCAACCACTGAACCATCTCCTGAAACACCCTGTTTGTTCAACCGCTCCAGCGATGATGCCTCCACCTTCTCCCTGGGCAGCCTGTTTCCCATAAGGGTGGGGAGGCCTTGGAAAAGTGCATGTGGCATTTAAGCTGCTCAGAGGCACTTCAAGCATCCCAAAGACAAGCAGAGGTATGGTGGCAGTGAGGGAGACAGGATGTAACCTCCTATCTGAGATGGGAAGAAGTGGTAGCACATCTAGCTGCTGCAGAACCAGGGTGAGGAGCAGGCAAACTTTTATTAATAATAATCTGCTTCTAACCAAACCTTCACTGCACTGAAGGAGGACAAAGAAAGGGCCTAATTCTGTCTCCCAGCTGAAACAATATGTAAGTTTTGGTTAACGATGGGCCAGCCTTGCCTTCAGCTTTGGCTCCCTTAGCTATCTGCCCCTACCCTCTGTCAGAGCTGATCTCCGAGAGGACACAGTATTTTGCTGCCTTTCAGTTTTTCAACCAGCTGTCTCCCTCAAGTCTGCTCTTAATATCAGAGATGCCACAGCCTTGTCTGTGCTTCATCCCCATCTGCCCCCTGAGCTGGGGAAAGCTTTGGCATGACTTCTGCAGACCTGCTGGCACACATGCCTGACCAGTGCTTCTCGGGGCCAGAGCTGGAGTGGAAAAATCCATCCAGGGTCACTCAATCTCTGTGCTGCACCTAAACAGAAAAGCTCACTGCAGTGATGCTGTTTGGGGTAAATAAATCAGAAACTGGGAGATGAAACTGCAGGAATCCTCTCTGCAGAGGCCTCACCTGCTCATGCATGCTCTTCACCAGACACAGGAGACGTTCTACCTTGCATGCAGCCCGCGCTTGTGATGAAAGTGCTGTCAAACTCACCCCAGCGTTTGCTGAGGAAAGCCTCCTCCTGCCCTTCTCCAAGCCCAACTGAACAGCTTCCAGCAGCGAGTGCCGTGACAGGCACGAAAAGTGAAACCACAGCACCAGAGGGGAGAGAAAACCTGCAGGAGAAGGTGCTTCTCAGTTGCTGCTTTTTCTCTTAGATTGAGGGCTCGCACTTACAGCCACTGCAAAATTCTTGTGCCCTTTGCAATCTGTGGAGTGACTTTAATAATAAGAATTAATTAAATTAAAGCATTTCCTTGTTCTGATGTTATGTGGATGCCTTTCCACCTCGCTGCTCCTGAAAGGGTAAATATGACGGTTGCAACTTACTAAAACTCTTATCAGTTTTATGTATTTCTGCACTGGTTCCTTCCAACTAGCCAGGCAGCATCATCTCACTTCTCCCCATGAGCCTTCCCTGGAGCATCTTGGATGTCTGTTGTTGAGGGGTGGGTCTATCAGCACTGGAAGGTGGTCTGCGGGTAAGGCGAAGTCAAATTGCTTAAACATCCTACTATTTGATTTGCTTGTTTAGCTGTACATGGCAGTCCCTTCCCTCTGGTTTTGATGTAGGGTTTAGCAAAATGATTTTCATAGTTCTATGACCCCAAAATATGAAAAACCACTGTTGGCCACAGCCCTTCAGCTTGGGCTCAGTCATCCCTCACTCAGCGACAGAGAGAGTGAAACACGTTATCAGTTTGAACAGATCAGCTTCCTCTATGGTGGGGTTGTTTTCCGAGCGCCGTGATGTGTGCAGCAAAAGCCACGGGTACAAATGATCAACTGGAAGCCTGAACTAATTTTTCCTCATGTCTAAATTAGGAGAGTGAGTAATTGCCGCAGTAATCACCAGCAGAGCCTGTTTATCAATGCCAGTGAATAATTGGCTATTAAACAATAGTGCACTTTGCCTTTGGAAAGCCACAACACTCTAACAGGAAGCACACTGCCAGCTTTGTATTAGCCTGGTGATGGATGAGAGGAGTGGCAGCATTACGAACGCTCTTGGGGGAGAAGCTTTCTGACGCGTCTTCCCCCAGAGCATCCCTGTGCCTGAAGAGTTATCCTTGCTGCAAGGATAAGCACGCGGTGGGCTCAGATTACAGCATCTGAAGTCACAGGGCCAAAATAGCACAAACCTAATTCTGTAATCAATCACCGCCGATTGCGGGCGGCCAAACACGGTACCTAGAAACCATAGCAGGAGCGCCTCTTGTTTTCTGTTTTTGTCCATGTGCCTGCCTGCTACCCAGCCGTTGCTCTGACCCCACCCTTTGTTCACAGCAGCATCTGGCCCTGTTATCTTCCCTCCCATTTTCCAAACCAAGCCTATCCTCTTCCTACGGTGCTCCTCATCCCTTCCTTTGACAACTCTGGATCAGGTCCTGTCCTCCTAGCGTACCACCCTCCCCACTCAGCTACACTGACCCCTCACCTCCACCTGCAGTGCCACCACTGCATCTCTTTCCCCTCTGGCTGTTTCTGAGCTCTCTGTGCTCACTCCAGGCATCCACAGCTCCTCTAGCCCTCAGGGCCTCACCTGTGCTCCCTTCATTTTCTGTGCATCTTCCTTTCCCTGAGCCTCCTGACGTGCTGCAAACAGTCAGGAATCACTCCTGTTCCTGCTGCTTCTAAGCCCTTTACCTTGCCCAGCATCTCCCCATCCTCCTCCGCTTTTGATTCAAGGCTCTTTCTCCTTCTCCCAGATTCCCACTTCTACTCTTGGTGGTATCAGATTTTGACTTGACATCCCAGTCAGTTTCTTACACTGGCACCTCCATAACCCTGTGAATGTGATGTGAATCTCCTTCCACTGTCTTGGTCACTCTGAAGTGGTTAACCTGCCACATTTTTCACTTAGCACTGACTGCTCTCCCTTACCTATCCTCTGTGCAAATGCCCCCTCTGGTCACTGCTCAGCCAGACAATTCAGTTAGTTTTGTTTCCTCCTCTGTTTGCAGACCTCTCCTCCCTGTTCTTTTCTCAATTTGAAAATTGCTCATTTGCTTTCAGGCTTCATTTCAGCCCCATCTAAATGCCTTCCCAGAGTCTGGCCTACTGACTTCATTCCACCTTTTTTTTTTGACCCCCCTAAAGCTATTAATACAGCAGCAAATTCATTCTCCCTACCTCTTCATGCCGTCACCTTCCCAACTAAGCAGCTGTAAGAGCCAGCTGAATCTGAAGAAGGATCTTGCTAAGAATAGCACCCCATAGGAGGTGGGATTAACAGAGTCTTCTACCACCACACATCTGCTATCAAACATATAAATCCTACCAGGGACCCTCCCAGAGACTTCCCTCTGCTCAGCTACAGTGCTGATACCTTTTAAAAGGGCCCTCACTCTCTGGCCCACAAAAAGATAATGTCACAGGAGCACAGATTTCTGAGGCACCTGAAGGGTTTGTGCACGAGCTCACAGAACCATGTAGGTTGGAAAAGACCTTCAAGACCATTTTGTCCAATCATTAATGTAATGGTGGTTCTTGGTGGTGCCCAGTGATAGGACAAGGGGCAATTGGAACCCAGGAGATTCAGTCTGGGCATAAAGAGAAAATTTTTATATGGCGAGTGTAACAGCACTGGAATAGCCTGTTCAGAGAGGCTGTGGAGTCTGTCTCTGAAGACAGAAAATCCCTGGACACGTTGCTGTGTGATCTGCTCTAGAACCTGCTCTAGCAGGAGTGTGGGACTAGATGATCTCCACCTGTCCCTTTTAATCCCTAACACTCTATGATTCTATAACTCGACCCAGCCCGCCACTAAACTACTCATAGAATTGTTCAGGTTGGAAGACACCCTTGAGAACATCAAGTCCAACCATTAACCTAACTCTACCAAGGTCACCACTAGACCAGATCTCAAATGACTCCACCTAAACAGCCGTTAAACACTTCCAGGGATGGTGACTCAACCCCATCCCTGGGCAGCCTTTTCCAACCCCTGACCATTATTTCAATGAAAATTTTTTTTCTAATCTCCAGCCTAACCCTCCCCTGGCACAGCTTGAGCCCTTCCCTCTTGTTTGGTCACTCATGACCTGTGAGAAGAGACCAGCACCCACCTCTCTACAATGTCACTTCAGGTAGTTGTGGAGGGTGATAAGTTCTCCCCTCAGTCTCCTCTTCCTCAGACTAAATGGTCCAAGCTCCCTCACCTGCTCCTCATAGGGCTTGTTGCCTAGTCCCTAAGCACCATATCTACACTACTTTTACAAACCCCATGGCCATGGCCCCCAAATGCTTCCTAGGAATTCTTCAGGAAAGGCTGAATTTCTTGGTGTCTCCTCATGCTTTCCCTTCTGATGGGCAGCACAGCAAACTCCATACTGACATGGGCATCCACACAACCAGAGCAGTGAGACCACAACCAGAAAGCTGTTTTCACCTGTGCCACCTGTTAAAGGCTACTTCTGGATGTCCCTCCTAGCTCACAGAGCACACACCAAATATTTTGCTTATCCTCCACAACAGTCTGATAGCCTTAGAGCAAAAATTAGAAGAACTAACAGTTGTGGCAGGTGGACGCTAGAACTAACAATTAACATGCTGGGTGACCCCACCTCTAGTTTCAGCCTTGGTGGTATCTGAGCGGCTGCGCAGGAGAGCACAGCATTGTTGCTAGCGCAGCATAGTGACTCATAGAATGTATCGGGTTGGAAGGGACCTAGATCATCTAGTTCAACCCAACAACAAGCAGGAACATCTTTAGCAGATTTCCCAGAGCCATATCCAGCCTGACCTTGAATGTTTCCAAGGATGAGGCCTCCACCACCTCTCTAGGCAGCCTGTTCCAGAGATCCACCACCCTCAGACTGAAGAACTTTTTCCTCATGTCCAGCCTAAATCTACCCTTTTCCAGCCTAAAACCATGACCTCTTGTCCTATTGCTCCCTGCCCTTGTGAACAGTCTTCTCCAGCCTTCTGACAAGCCCCTTTGAGGGACTGGAAGGTTGCTGCAGGTTCCCCCTGAAGTCTTCTCCTCTCCAGGCTGAACAACCCCAACCCTCTCAGGCTGTCTTCATAAGAGAGGTGCCTGATGCTGAGTATATTTCTCTGGCTTAAGTCAGCAAGCTCTTGGCCAGAACAATCCAAATCCTTAGCCCAGACCACCTCAAACAACCTCTAACCCCTGTGACCCTGTACCGATTTGCCTCCATGTTACGTCTTCTGCATGGTACAAAGTACCTGCTAGGACTCAGTCAGGTTGACTTCTCTCTTGTTAGACCTCAAAACAGTGTACAACTGTATATTTCACACCCTTGATGCATTTTCTCCATGATGGTTGGAAAGGTACACCTGAAGGGCTGCATGGCTCACCCTGAAGCTGTTAAGAGGCCCCATAGTGAATAGCTGTGCTGTAAGTGTCTGGACAAGCAACCTGCCCACAAACACGAATTAGCTTAGTCAGGCGCTTCCCACAGGCACGTTTTTGAGAGGTCAATTAATATGATTTGCATAATGCTAAACTAGAGATGGAACGCCAGACTATTTTCCCCTTAAATCTTGACGCAAACTGTATCTCTGCATAGGTAGATAGGGAAGAGTTCTTGGCTTTGCAAGGAGAGAGGAAGTTGTCGGTAAGGGCCCCGATACCCACAACACAACACCCTTGCCTAAGGTTCACAGGATTCCTCCACAGATATCTTCTATTAGCAAAGGCTGTTCGAAAAAACTTTGCTGGAAAACAAAATCTGATTCAGTACTTTTCCATTCTATTATTTCTAATATATTCTATTGCCCATCTATTGTTTTAACCAGCAGCGCCTTTTTAAGACCAGTTTCATGGTTATGGTTCAGGTAATGGCTAAAATGAAAGGACAAGTGTACGTGTCTTGCTTGGAAGTCTCTCTCACACCATGATATCACTGTGGCCTCATGCATTTCTCATGAGACCTTGACACCAGCCTTGGAAAAGTGTCTCTTGAATCTTTCAATAGAAAGCAAAAGGGAAGCTTCAGTTTGGAAAAAGCCTGGGTTTGAGTTCTATTTTAGCAGTAGCTAGAATTACAGTGGCACTAATCTCATCAACAGGAGTAATAGTCTCAAAATATCGTCTGCTGATTGCCGGATTTGTCCAAGGTTAATCTTCATAGGAACAAAATGTAGACCTGTATCTTCCTGTGCCTTCCTCCCCATCATTCCATCTTCTCCACCCTTTCTCTCCTTCCTGCCGTGCACACGAGTATGCTTCCCCTGCTCTCCACATGACTTCCTCGTGCTGTTTGTTACCCCTTCCCATACACAAATTTGTAACTCCGCCCTGCATGCATTCAGGGAATGGACACCACCCTTGTTGTCCATGCTGCTGTTCCCCACCCAGTCACACGTGCTATCTGCTTTGCACATCACCACGCACAGTCCATTCCAGTCCGTTTGCCAAGCCAAGAGCCTGCATTACTTTGGCAATGGCTGGTGTCAAGCACAGCTCTGCTTCATCCTTCTCCGCACTCACTGCCTCAGTGCTGGGAGCATATTCTGAGTCAAAACACTAATACCCAGCCCACATACCAGCAGCACTTCTGCATTCAACACCAGTTGGCCATGGCTAGCAGCGGTGCAGGTTCCACACCCAGTTTGCAACTCAACTCTCTCCCCTCTTCACACACCCTATTGCTGCTCCCTTCCCCTGTAGACCTGGGGAAGACCTGGCAGCTTTGGAAAGGCCTTCCTTGAACAGCATTGGTAGCTCTGTGGTTCTTACACTGCCTGGAAGACTGTGTCATGTTTTTTGGATCAAATCCACTGTGTTTGAGACCTTTCCTTGGCCACAAATAATCTGTTTTGACAGTTCATCTTTTCACCTCTGTGCCCACTAATAAATGTGCAAAGGAAATGTCACTTGCTTTTTTTTCTTAATAAAGACAAAAATAGTATTTTCCTAAGTGTGTGCTGTGATAACTGAGGAATATAAATTTCTCAAAATACTCCCCAGAGTGCTTGTAGTGAGTAACTCATGATGGGGTGAAACCAGAAAAGTCTATCAAAGAAGCTGTGCCAGAAAAAGGGAAGGAAAAAAGCTCAGATGAGCAGTATCTCTGCAAATAAATAGTTGTATTTATACCTGTTGGGATAAAAGGTAAAAAGAGGGGGAATAGGAGTCGCTGCAGAACTGGAGGTCTCTGCCTAATGGGCACCCGACAATGCTTGCGTGTTGCTTGAGGGAACAGGAAATGCAGACAAGCAGCTCAGAACAACTTAAACAGTTCTGCTTCTCTGATTCTGCTGTTGATGTAAGGATTACAGTTTGAGAGAGCAACTTGCTTGTTGTACATTAATCATTAGCTCCTCCTCTGGTATGTGCAGGGTCCAAACTCCAAGCAGTCAAGATGGTACCCAGGGGGTGTGAGATGCAGCCCTAGGCAGGGTTAAGCCTGATCCCATTTTGGCATAGAGCCCAAGCCCCAGGTCTGGTGTGTGCATGCATGTGTCTGCACAAGCCTGGGAAGCAGCACTGAGTTACCTCCTCAAGACAGCACAGAGAAAAGAGCAGTTTTCAAACAGCACGTGAATAATCTCCAAGTTCTAACACGGGTTTTTTTAACACCCAGTGGAGTCTTCACATGGGGAGACCTGCAACTCTAAACCTACAATTTTCCCTCATTTCAGGCTTAGAGCAGCCTCTTCAAACCATTACATTGGTTCCAATGTAAAGTGTCCCTTTATAGAATCACAGAACCCTTGGCTGGAAGAGATCTTTAAAATAGAATCATAGAACTATCAAGGTTGGAAAAGACCTTGCTCATCAAGTCCAACTATCTGTGCTACAACACTGAAGCAGTAAACCATCTCCTGAAACACCATATTTGCCTGTTGTTTGAACCTCTCCAGGGATGGTGCCCCCACCCCCTTCCTGGGCAGCCTGTTCCAAGGCCTCCCCGCTCTTTCTGGGAAGAAGTTTTTCCCAATATCCAATCTGACCTTCCCCTGGCACAACTTAATCCCATTTCCTCTTGTCACAGAGTCACAGAGAGAGTCACAGAATGTTACAGGCTGGAAGGGACCTTGGAAGATCATCTAAGTCCAACCCCCCTGCTGGAGCAGGGTAAGCCTACAGTACTGTCTCAAGATGTCCTACGTGGGGCTTGAACCCATGACCCCAGGAATTCTGAGTCCCATGCTCTAACCACTGAGCCTATTGCTAGTCACTAGGAAGAAGAGACCAACACCCACCTCACTACAACCTCCTCTCAGGTAGTTGTAGTAAGCAATGAGGTCTCCCCTCCACTTCCTCTTCTCCAGGCTGAGCAGCCCCAGCTCACTCAGCCTCTTCTCATCAGACCTGTTCTCCAGACCCCTAATCATTCTGGTTGTTCTTCTATGCACCCTCTCTAGAACCTCAATGTCCTTCTTACTCTATGTTGCTCAAAACTGCACCCCTAGTACTCAAGGTGCAGCCTCAACAGGGCTGAGTACAGAGGCAGGATAAAAAAAACCAACCGAAGTCCTGCAGTTAACCCAGCATCACCTGTGCTTACAATGAACAGTTGGAGCAAACCCAAAGCCAGAACAGCACAAGACCCACATACCTTGTTTTCAGGAGCTCCTCAGCCCACGTCTATCTACAAACACCAGCAGACGCTTCAGACACTAGAGCAGAGGAACAGGGACGGCCTGCCAGTCCTCACGCAGCCCTGCACCAGATTAACACACAGTAGTTGCATCCTCCCAGGCACCAAGTGGTCAGTAAACTCTTAAGTCATCCAAACAGAGCAGCTGTTCCATTACCCCAAGGCTTCTACTTACCCATCTCTCTCCTCATTTAGATCCCATAACACTCTGAGCCCATCAGTTCCTAACTTGATGAAGCTGCAGGTCATTAGTTCCCAGGTATGTGTTTGCCTGAACTACTCTTGCCTGCTGACTTGCATTAACTGCTGAGGTCACTCACTGGCTGGTTTGGATCTGCCCCTCACTGGGACCCAGGAACCTGAGCTTTCCTCTCCAAGAGTGCAAACATTACCTGGGTTCTTCAGATCCTGTCCTGAGCATGCCAGACACTTGTTTGTATCAGCAAGTGGATCGATTGCAAGGCGACTGGTCCCAACAAGTTGCACATCACCCTTTTATTGCCACAGAGCCTTCACAACCAGCCAAGACTCACTCTGGAAGCCTGCACCCAGTCCAGAAGTGTGGTCAGCCCGGCCAGGCAGGGAAGGTGGCTCTCGCCCTTCCTGAGCTCTGACCTGCCACAGCTCCTTACGTAATTCAGTCTTTGCAGAGAGAAACTCTGTGGCAGGCTATTTATTGCTCCTCTTGCAGCCCCACGAATGCATCCACAAGCCGAGAAGTTTCTGCGGTTGCTGATGAAATGCTGGATTGCAGGAGTGGGCCAAGAGGAGCCCAGGAAATTGACTGGCTTTGCCAATGGGCTTTGCTTATTGTATTTTTGAAATGCCCTTTTAGGAGGTAATTCTTAATACAGGGAGCATTGGGATACAAACCCCACATTTTTGCTACTGAAAAGACTCTCTAGTCTGACTTCTACAGGAGATGTTTTGACAACAAAACAGTGCAGCTATGATTAGCCTGATAAACGGGAGCCAGGGCTGGAGTTTCGATGGTATGTGCATCTAGGATCCAGTTACAAAATGGGCTTTTAACCACATTCCCCCTTGGGAACTCATGTTATCAGAGACCATCTTAAAAAACAAAAGACAAACAACCTTTCTTTTTCATTTTAGGTGGGTATGTTTCTTCTATTTCTTTATGCTTATGAAAAATGAGACAATAACAACCTTGACCAGAACCACACACTGTGCAGACAGGTATTGCTGTGCAAACTTCCTAGTCAACTTCTCTTACCTGCCAGTGCAGAGACCAGGAGCAGCAGGAAATCCCTTTAACTGGGAAGGAGGGGGGGACCTATTGGATCCAGTTGTGGTTTTGTGAGCAACTGCAGAAGGAGTGTATGGAGACCAATAGACTGTCCAAGCTGCTTCTGGTTTGGTTTTTTTTTTTGATCTAATGTATTTTGAGAATCCATTTTCAGAGCTGATTAGCCAGTGCACTAAATCACTGCAGTGCCTAACCCCAAAAAGCAGCCCTGACAAACAATTAACAATAGAAACACCATTGTGGCAACAAGTGATGGATGGCTCAAGGGTGTAACTTGGGCCTAGTCTTTGTTCAGAAGAAAGTTGCTTCTGCTAAATAAAGCAGTGGGTAGTTAAAGGTGAGAGTGAACAGATCATATCTAGAATAAAGCTATTCTCTCTGTTTGAGGTTATGTTTCCTCCTTGTAGCAAGCATCTCAGGAGAGACAGGCAAGCCTCACAGCTCAGGGTGGGCTGTAAGTCAGAAACTGCTATGCACCAACCTTCCTGAAATGAAAGTCTTTCAAAGTCTCTCCTCTTCCACTGTGGGTGAAACAGAGTGCATGTTTGCCTGCAGGCTGGGCAGTGAGGTGGGGTGGCTGCTCAGCGATTCTCTTCCAGACACACACTCAAGCTGTAGATGTAGCACCTGTAATTTGGGCATACAGAGACCCTCTGTCTCACTTGCACATCCCTCAGAGCTCCTCTATGAACCTGGCTGGGCATCCTAGTCTGTCTCCCAGCTCACACCAAGCAAAAGCTGCCTGATGTCTGCACAAGGGGCAGCTGGGCACACATCAAGATGCCTTCCCAGGAGCAGGGTGAGCCTGGGTGTCTTGGCTGCCTTGGACTCTCACAGAGTCAGGCTAACATAGTTGGAACAGAGCTACTCCTTTGCACCTGCGTAGACAACTGTGCTTCAAGGAGTAGCAAAAGCCACAACGACTGAAATTCCTCCAAGTGAAGAATACAGAGAGCTGGATTTCTAACTGCAGACACCTTCTCATGAGCCAGAAACTCTGGGATTTCTCTGCAGCCCTTTCAAGGGCACAGTTTCAGGTTCATTCCTATTGCCACAGGCAATGTCATAGAATGTGTAGGGCTGGAAGGGACCTTTAAAAGTTATCTAGTCCAACCTCCCTGCAGTGAGCAGGGACATCTTTAGATGAAGAAGGTCAGAAGGTCATGATTTCTGCTCTTTTCTCATTAGTTTCAAATAGTGGTCCAAGTTGAGTGTTAATTTACCAATTTGCTTATCACTTACTGTTAAAAGAAATAGAACAATTTGCCATAATGCCTCACAATCTTATCATGCAGACACTAAAAAGTAATAAATGTAGAGGTATAGTGTAAAAAAAGAAGAGAGATGTACATATGCAGTGTAAAACAGGTGGTAGGTACAGAGTAGTTATTAGAGACCACTGGAAAGGCCACATGCTTGGAAGAACCATGCCTACAGCATTCTAAATGGTGATTAAAATGTTTGAGAAACTTTGCCAAACAAGACAAACTACCCTCCTGTAATCTGCACAGGAATGTTACTTTACGTAGGCTTCACATGCTCACGTCTGTCTAAGTCACAACTTTTTTAGAGGCAAACAGAGAAAGAGAGTCATTGATTAGCCCAGTGAATTATTTGTCTTCATTTTCTAAGGAGGCTTCACCATCTTCCGCTCTTAGTCAACTCTAAGACATCAATTTGCTCAGCCTTGACCTATGCTAAGTTAAACAGCTGAACTCCTGAGACTGAATTAGACAAAACATCTCTATCCTCAGGATCAGAAGTACTCCCCACCCCCTAAAAAAAACCCAACCAAAAATGAAGCCTAAAGAGTTCTAGGACAGTGCTTCATGTCATAGAATCATAGAATCATTAAGGATTGGAAGGGACCTTGAAAGATCATCTAGTCCAATCCCCCTGCCACAGCAGGATCACCTAGACCAAATTGCACAGGAACATATCCAGGCAGGTTTTAAACGTCTCCAGAGAAGGAGACTCCACAATGTCCAGTGAGTGCCCCTTCACCCTCACTGTGAAGAAATTCCTTCTGATATTTAAATGGAACCTCCTATGTTCCAGCTTACACCCATTGCCCCTTGTCTTATCACTAGATGACATTGAGAAGACCCTAGCTCCATCCTCCTGACATGGATCACCATAGTGGGGAATGTGACCTGAAACACAGAAGCAAATTTAGAGTGATGTCCAGATTATTTCAGTGTTCAGAGGCTCACTTTGAAAATCAGGTTTAGTTTCAAAGTGAGACTCCTGGGACTTCTTGTGCCCATTTCTGCTTAAGGACTATTGAGCCAACATGACCAATTGTACTAAGAGCAAGAAAATAAATAAATCAGTAAATGCCACCTCCACTGTGTGTCCCTCAGTCCTCTCAAGCAGCAGCTCAGTGGCCCACCAGCATTATTTTGGTGGCTGCTTTGGATTGTCCTAGTCCTTAGAAAGTTGCACAGTGGATCAGGACATCATCATACTGAGCTACATATGTGACGAAACTTAATAAAACCTTTGTTCTCAAACCTGCACAGTGAGAACATTCATCCTAGTGCCTGCCTGCAATGACACTTGGAAAACTGCTGGGCAGAGAGAGCATATCCACCTTTCCCCATAGAATGAGATAGGACTTAAGCTACAGCACTGCTTTATGCAGGACTGCCCCACCTCATCTACACCAGCGACCCCACAGGAGCCAAGTGAACATCTCTGCAGCATTGTGCTGTGGGAGCATGTGCAGTGTTCTCCCAAGAGATTTCACATCCCTTCCCAAGGCTTTCCCACACCCAGTCTGGTGTCTGTCCAGGCACGATGGCTGGTGCTGGGCTCCCCGTGGGCATCACCACTGTACTTTCCCTGCTGAGAGGCAAAGGCAAACAGCAAGAACGGCTGTCTGACCGTGTCTGGACAGCTCTTTCTTTTTTCCTTTATTTCTAGGGGTGAGTACCCCTTCTTCCAAAGAGGATTTCCCTAAACCTTCAATCCCCTTCTCCTTGGTCTGAGCTCTGGTGCTGGCTGCGCTCCAGGGCCGCCCGCTTTGTCCCACCTGAGGCTGCGAAAGTCTCGGGACAGCAGCCCCTACTCCACCTCCGCCCCAAACTCCCTGCAGGTGCCAGGGGCCGCCCCTTACCCTGCCCGCCCCCCCGCGCCCGCCAGGTGTCGCTCTAACAAAGAGTTTGCGGCGGCGGGGCTGGGCCCAGCAGGGAGGACCAAGGTCGCTTCAC
Organism: Rhinopomastus cyanomelas; assembly: GCA_013400115.1. NCBI lineage: Eukaryota > Metazoa > Chordata > Aves > Bucerotiformes > Rhinopomastidae > Rhinopomastus > Rhinopomastus cyanomelas. The sequence goes on along the minus strand of VXBP01001719.1, from coordinate 55,578 downwards.
ACCACCGACACCCCCCACCCACTTTCCAAATTCAAATTCCCCTTCATTCTCCGCACAGGGCCTGGCTTCGGCTGCCCGCTGGAAGGACGGGACGGGACGGGACGGGACGGGACGGAACGGAACGGGAGACTGCTGGGGTGTAAAGGTGATGTTGAGAGCATCTGCTGCACCGGCATACGGCGATGGAACGGGGAGGTTGGGGAAGCGGGGAAAGCCCCCTGCGTGCCCCAGACAGCAGTTTGGCAGCACTGCCGCTCACCCTTTACCGGGGCCGGCTGCCGCACCCGCCCCATCTTTCTGGGGCGGGCATCTGCTGCACCGGGGTCGGACCGCTGCCCCGCTCCGCTCGCTGCCCCTTGCGAGGGGCTTCAACCCGTCCAATCGAGAGGGGGGGTCTCGGTGGCCTTTCACTGGTGGTTTGGGCTGGTTTGTTTTAAAAAAAAACCCATCAGCAGAACAATTCCTGCACCACACCCCTGTTATCACTGAGGAACCCTCCCTGTTTGGTGGATAATAAAACAAGACAACACATCCACGTACGTTCCCGCAACGAGGAGCCGGAATATTCCCCCTAGCCTCCCCGCCCCGCACGCCCCCTGCGGGTCGGAGCAGAGTTCCCCAGCCCCCTCGACGGGAGCGGCCGGACGCGGCTGAGCGCCCTGGAGCTCCGTCATTAGCAGGATCAATTAAAGCATAATTGGAGAGACCACTGCAGACATACTGCTTAGGCAACGTGGGGGCTTCCCCTGGGGCGGGGTGGTCGGCCGCCCTGCACCGGGGATGCTGCCGGTTGCGCGGGGCTCATCCCGGTCGTTCCCTCGGCCCGGCTCCCGGCAGGGAGAGCAGCGGCACAGTTTCACGCGGGGAGGCAGAGCTGAGGGAGGAGCGTCAGGGCCGGGGCAAACGCATAAAACCGGCCCCAGGTACTCAGCGGCCCCGGCGAACGGGCGGCAACCGCGGAGTAAAAACTTCAGCCCCCACCTCCTTCTTCTCCTCTAACCCCGTCCCCGGTGGCCCCATGCAGTCCGGCGGGCCAGGGTCAGCCCCGGGGGCAACCCCCAGTGGTACCCCCCCCAGCCGCCGCCCCCTCTCCCCCGGCCCC
>VXBP01001719.1:0-54364 GCA_013400115.1 Rhinopomastus cyanomelas | reverse complement strand
CCCCCCCCCCCCCCCCTTTCTTCCCCCCCCCCCCCCCCCCCCCCGACTGGACAACTCCCTCCTTTGGAGAACACGCCCCAGTAGCTGAAGAAGAGAGAAAAGGAGGGAAAAAAAAAAAAGGGAGAGAGAGAAAAAAAAAGAAGAGCAAAAGGGGGAGCGAGAAAGAGACAGTTTAACACTAAACCCGGGGGGAGCGCCGGCACTCAGCAGCACCCGCAGCCCCGTGGTGCGGGTGAAGGCGGGCGGGGGGCCATGGTGAGAGCCCGGGGGGGCGGCGGGCCGTGGCGGGGGCTGCCCCTCTCGGCCGCGCTGCCGTGACCCGCCGACGGCTCTGCCAGAACCGGCCCCGGGACCCTGGAGCGGGTCAAGGCATCGTTTCGTGTGGTGGGCTGAGGCACACGGCAAAGCAAGGAATATGAACAGGAAAACAAGGCGCTGGATCTTCCACATCTTCCTGAGCCTGGGAATTGTCTATATCAAGNTTCTCCTCTAACCCCGTCCCCGGTGGCCCCATGCAGTCCGGCGGGCCAGGGTCAGCCCCGGGGGCACCCCCCAGTGGTCCCCCCCCGAGCCGCTGCCGCTTTTCCCCGGGCCGTGCCCGCAGGATTTGCCCGAGGAGGATCGCAGCGACTCTCCGCGCAGGCAGGTGATCGTGTGTCCGCCGTTCCTGGTTATCCTGCTCCCCACCGCCCCCGCCTTTCTTGCTCTCNTTTTTTTTTTTTCTTTTATAACAGGCGCGCTCTCGCTCGCTCCCGGCCCGACCTGCCCAGACCTGTTACTATTTAACTCGGGAAGTCTCAAAAAAGCAAAAGAAAACCCCTGATAATGGTGATCGCGGCTATTCCTTAAAAGACAGGTAGAGCCCACACACCTGTGAGCGGCCCAACGGTGCTAGAGAGACACCCGAACACCCCCCTCCACTGTCCGGAAACACCCTCCGGCGCGGGGAACCGCGGCCGCTCTCGCCCCGCTCCCCGGCGCACCTGGGCGGGCACCGCTGCCCCGCACCGGGATCTCCCGGCGGCGGCAGCCAGGAGGGGAGGGAGAGGAGGGTGGCGGCTCTCCGAAGGGTCCGGTCCCGCAGCACCCCGGTCCCAGCAACGCCCGGCCGGGTGCGCCCGGCTGCGAGAGGATGCGGCGAAGGGTGCATAAAGGTAACTGTGGGTCATACTCTGCTCTCTTTCCTTCCCTCAAACTGCCTGACGGGATTGGGAAAGCCCTCCTAGCCCGGTGCTTGTGCGTGGACCGGGCACGCAACGCTTGAATTTGTGAATGAGGAAGTTAGGTCTCGCTTTGGCAGGAACCCACACGCTGCTCCTCTCCACTCTGGCTGTGGAGAGAGGGAAGAGACAGCGGGACAAGGTGCCAATGTTGAATGCTGTGGCACGGGAAGGTGGCAGGCACTGAGTTTGCCTGTGGGATGAGGCTCCCCTCAATTATCTCTGGTGTCTTATCGTTGCAGGGGTTTTTCCTCTGTGGTGGCCCTGGGAGCCAGCATCATCTGTAACAAGATCCCGGGTCTTGCCCCCCGACAGCGGGCAATCTGCCAGAGCAGACCCGACGCTATTATTGTCATCGGGGAAGGGTCCCAGATGGGTATCAACGAGTGCCAGTTCCAGTTTCGCAATGGCCGCTGGAACTGCTCTGCCCTGGGAGAGAGGACCGTCTTCGGGAAGGAGCTGAAAGTGGGTATGTTGCCTCTTTCTGCTCACTGCTGCCTGGCTCCCACCTGTACAACACCAAAAGTGGTGTACATGGGGTGTTACACAGGGCACAGATATCTTGACACTGGGAAAGACCAGCCAGCTCATACAGCTGGTGCAGCCAGAGCAGACCATTCACCTTGAGCAGGGTCACCTGGACGCTGGTCACTTGGATGCTGTGGCTCGTGTTACCGATGTGACCAACATCAGTGGTCCCTCCTAGCAGGGTCTCCACCATGGCCCTTGCTGTGGTTTGGGAAGCACTTCACATGCATTATCTTTGTCTACAGTATTTCACTGCTGCTCTTGCATATTCTTCCTGAAAGGTTTATTTGTGCGCTTGAGGAAGCAGCCTTACTCATGTACTTAAGGATGGAGAAAAATGTGTTTGGTTCTGGTGAGAGAATGAATGCTGAGCAGGGCTGGAATGACACCTTTGTGGTGCAGGCACCTCAGCACTGGTACTGGCCTGGTGCTTGTACCTGTTGGGACTGAAATCCAACATTATAAGAGATTTCACCACATAAAGTAGTTATTCTAGAGCAATTATACCTAGTGCCCTTTCTGCTACAGAAAGAACAGGTGTGTTCTGGTTTGTGATGTTGGATAAAAACTACAACTACAAAAACTCTTCTAATGAACAGACAGAAGATCTCATTTCTAGTTTCCATTTTTTTCAGTTATTGCAACAGTAGAAATTACATTGAAATTCTTAAAGCAGCACTGTTAATGACAAACACAAATACCCGAGGAAACAGATCTGAGGTGAAATATCATATCCCTGCACTGTGAAACACACAGTAGTGGAGCTCAGTGTCTGCTGATCCCACAGCACTTAAAATACAAAGCCTGAGTAAAAATGTTTTCCAAATGCAGATAGAGACATTCTTAGAGCTATCATTAAAAGCTAATCACTGACATGATGGCATTCTGCATGCAGAAGTTGATGTTGGGAGTTTTGGGTTCCAGCCTTGAAGTCTTTCTGCCTTGTCCACATCTAAGAGTAGATGCAAACCCAAGAAAACTCGTCAGACAATGGTTAGTGTGGTAGAACGTGTGGATGTTTCTTGAGAACAGCGCTGACAGGTAGAAAGCCAGAGTAGCCCTGAGCAGTCGCACAGTAGCTGTGCTCTGGCTTCTAACTTGTTGGGAAACCCTCTGGATTGGACTGGCTCCAGGTGCTGTTTATTTATATATGGACAAATGGGAGGATACATCCCTAGAACCTCATTCCTTGCATTCTCATGAAAACCAGAGATCCAGCCCTGCTACTCCGCTCTGGAGCTCCCAAGAGCACCTGTGTGAACTTAACATATATTTTATTGCATGTATGCCTGTTGGTATGTTTGTTTCCTAAAACTTAAGAGAAGTTTAAGGAAAGAATAGAAGGAGAACAAGATGACTAAATGTGAAAGTCTCGCGTGACTGCCTAAATCTTTCAACACCTTTGATAATCAAACAGAGGGAGTCAAGTAGGAAATGTAAAAACCACCCTGCATGGCATTGTGAAACAGCTGAAAATGGACCATTTATTCAGATTAGCTCATTGTTTCTATTCCTTGAGCTGAGCTGTTCCTGTCAGTGATCCATGCAAGTGTTTGCCACTTATGTCAGTGAAGAGTCCATTTGGACAGCTGACAGGTTTGGGCTCATTTAGTCTAAGAGTTACATTTCCTTAAACAGTAAAAGTGAGAAGGATTTCTTCTTCTCCAACAAATCATCAAACTGTGGAGTTATTGTGGTCTGCTGTATAAACATGCGCAGTTCCTCCCCTCCTTTCCCAAAATTTAATTATTTATCTAGAGGGTTATATTTAGGTCCTTTTAAAGAAAGTCAATATTAAAGGAAGTAGACTTTGATCTGTCTTTGAGGTGATAACTCTTAATACATTCTACCTATCCATTATGAGGCTAAGATGGATAGAGCAAATTCATTGCCAGTTTCAGAACACAGTCAAGTGTTGAATGGCATCCAAATTCTAAAACTAATTTAAAGAATAACCAAAACCTTCAAATTTGAACAGGTTGTGCATTTATATTTGAAAATAAACTTTGATAAGAACCACACTGGTTTGAAATATGCAGTGGCAAATTTTACATGAGACTTGCATGGTGTCTCAAGGATAAGAAGGCTTGGCCCCTCAAAACCCATGAAATATTATAATGTAACTGCTCCTGCAATGAGACAAGGTTGTCTCCTTGTCCTTCTGCTTCTTCCCTATCAGCACATCCAGAAAACTAGAATACCTGACACAGCTCAACCTCCAATGGCCATAAGGAAAAGGCAGCTAGTCCCTACATATCTCTCTCTTTCCCTGAGGTCTCCGTGTCCGTTGGGGTGTGCTCTGTGTTACACTTCAGATAAGCAAAGCCTAGGATTTCACTTTAGTTAGAAATGGCAAACCCTATATGCCATGAAGCTATAAGTCACATTTGATGCCCACCAGCAGGACATCAGGCCTGCTTTCATTACTCTACACAGCAAAGAGAGAGAGATATATGTATGACCTAAAGAATAATATACCCTATAGGATACACAGGATTAACATTAAGGTGAAGATACTGTACCCTTGTAGCTTTTTTAAATTAGCAGCAACAACTCTAGATTCTTGATCCTTTGACATAGTGTTAAAAAACACTACACAAACTAATGCATTTGGTACCTTTCATAGCACTCAGAGATGGATTGTATTTCTCAGCCAATAGCATCCTTAGAGTTACTGCCTCAGAAGTATGTGGGGCACCTTTGTCTTGCCACTTGGGAGTGAAGTTGGTGGGCTACATGTGACGTCATTCTGCTTTGTTGGTTAGAGGCATCTCTACCTCTGGAGTGGCACTGATGCACTTGCTTTATGATTAGGATATGACTTCAGGATGACAGTCATGTGGCCTTGCCATGGCCCTGCTGAATGCGTGCAGCCAGCAAAGCCCAATATCCATTTGGGAGGATGTACTTAAGTAACTCTTAACACCAGTAGGATTTGTGACGTAGTCCATACAAGTAAGTTCCCTTGGCTACCATGGATCCTTGTGAATGGTTTCCCAACCCATGGTTTTGGTGACTCATCACGCTAAACCTCTTCCAAAGCAGGTTTCCTTACTGTTACCTTTACTATTTTGTGAATGTGATGTACAAGTACCTGAACGATTTAAATTCTCTTGTTAGCAGCACAGGGTGATACATGAGACACACTTTGTGTTTATGGCTCTGCTGCTCTGTGGCTTGAGAGATCATGACATACTCCTCTTCCCCACATGTCCTTTTCTGTTTTTAATAGACAACGGGGATAGAAGCCTTGGTGAAACACTTCAGGGTAGCAGAAGGAAAGCCCCAAACAACATTTTCCTGTTCTAACCTGTAGCACGTCAGTACCCATAATTCTACAAATTCACATATGATCTATCTTCCTGTGATAATTTAGTTATTGGGTTATCACAGAATGTATTGGGTTGGAAGATACTTCAAAAGGTCATCTAGTCCAACCCCCCTGCAACAAGCAGGGACATCACTCACTAGATCAGATTGCTCAGAGCCCCATCAAGCCTGACCTTATAGTTAACAACCATTTACATTCATTTGTGCTTCATATAGAGTATCCATGACCACAGACTTAATTTCCCAGCTGGCTGAAGTGTGCTTCCAACTAGTGTGCATCATATACCAGTCCAATCTTGTGTCATACTTTGTTCTTCCCTGCTCACGTACCGTGGATTGTGACAGCTGGTGACAGTAGTACCAATAAGATGAGGAGAAGGAACAGAACTGAAGTGGCATCAGTTTACTCCCACCTGAGGGTTTGGTTCACTTTATGGCAGGAAATTAGATAGTTGCAATCAAGACCAACACAAAGCTTATTTTTTTCTAGACAGTTCTGTAGACACCTTATTAATAATGTAAAGTCACAAAGAGAATTTTTAAAATAACCAGGGAGATGACGCACTGCTGCAATTATAGACACTTTTAAAATCCAATGTATTTGTTATAGTGGTCAGCGGTTCCACTCCTGAAGGTGCCACAATGAAACCCAAGGTTTTAAAGCAAGATAGGCCTCAAAAATCCTGTCCATCTCCCTTCAGGTGAAGTGTGATTTGGGATCTGATGTATCAGAGACAGAGCAGGTAATATGGTGAAGGCTTTTCATCAGGTGCCTCAGAGACCATTTTGCAGTGTGGCAACTTGTAGACAGGGAGCCACCAGTAAATTTGCTGTTTGTGATAATCACAAGTCAAGGAGTAATTATCTCAAATAACTGCCTCAGGACATGCGTACATTCCATGGTGTGTAGAGGACAGCACCATGTTGACATCACAGGTGAAAAACCTGCCACCTACATCCGTTTTTCAGAACTGAGCAACGCTGCCACTACTAAACAAGACTTCCCAAGGAAAACCAACATAAACCATTTGACTGCATCTGTGTAAAGTGACACAGTGGAAAACTGTAAAGTGGAAACTCATTTCAGTGTAGGTCTATGGCCCTATAACACTGCAGAAGCTGTCACAGACCCCACATGAGAGGATGAATCAAATCAGCCAAGGGCTACAAAGAAGTGTGGTGCTCTCCAAAGAACAGTAGAGGCAAGGAGGATTCAAATAGGTTTTCACCCTGGTCTGACTAAAATGCATCAGTCCTTTGGTTTCTTTTACATTGAAAAATGTATTGTCACATCAATACCTTCATCCACCTGACCTTACTCCTAAATAAGGAAAACGAAGCAAAACAAGAATCTCCATGGACAAACTAGTCTGAAACTTTAGACCATAGCCTGTCAACTCAGCACCTTCATACGGTGTATGATGCCTTTGGCTTGAGAATCACTACCAACGTACCCAAGCTGTATTCCTTAAAACAGGAGAGGCCATCCTTCACACTCTACGCTGCCCACTGGAATGAATTGAGCAGTGATTTATTTCCCTTGTGTTAAACTTTTCTATGGTTTCAACATTGTAAAGGAAGAGGGAACATTCCCACTCCTGTCTATTGAAACAAACGACAATCATCTACAAACCAAACTCTTCATTAGCTTGTAATGAAGCTAGTAAGCCAGAAGGAACAAGCAAGCAAAAGAGAACAAGATCTAGCTCGTTCTTCTATCTGGTCTGGTGGAGTTAAAAGAAAAACGATAAAGTCAAAGTTTTGTCATTGTGTTAAAGTAAAAATATTCTGCAGACATCCCAGCACAGCTGTGTTCAAGACAGTATTTAATTTTCAATCCTTTTCTAGAGCTTTTTGATTTTTAAATACTGATGTAGTCTCAGGTCAGATTTTATCTGATTCCTCAAATTGCAAAATAACAGGTCAACTAAGCAACTGTTGGTAGATCATGGTGCAAATTCTTGCTGGATTTGGGTTGCGCAGCAGATTACCTGCACAAGTCTGTGGGAAATTGGGTTCTAAGTGCTGCTGCACTATTCAGCATGGGCAGTGATAGTCTGTTTTCTGAACCAGTGGTATTGCAAAACCCCTGAGATATACAGAGGAGAAATACTGTATTTAATCAAAGTCTTGCTATTTGCTCAAGCAAGGCCAGAACCCACATTTCTGTGCTAAGTTTCCAGCCCTTACAAACAGTTTTTACTATTGTTTGATCACACGAGAACAGTTATTTGCAGGCAGAACTACATCCTGAACATCCAGAACCCAGCATGCTGCTTTATGCCAGAAAGCCAATCTTTCTCAGTAGGGACTGTCACAGTAAGATAAAACATTGCCCCAAGGTCACTGCAGTTGGAATTCCCATCAGAAGGTTTTCATACCTGCCTTCAGATGTGTCTTGTGAGTACATGTTTCAGAGAAACACAAAGATTGCATTTCATTAGGAAGGTAGAAGAGCTGTCTTCTGGCACAGAGTCAGTACGTGGTGTTTTCTAATATGAGGCAGTGGTGTGGAGGGATCAGAGCTGTCTGAAAACGGGAAAATGTTGTTTGAGCTGGGATTTCTGTAATGCACGTGCCTTGAGTATTTACTTTGTAAGTTTAAAAGAGGGTATTTTAAAAAATAATCAGTATACATGAAGTCGTTTCCTCTCCAAGAAGTTAATGTGTTGATGAAACATACTTTAGCCTGTGAAAGTGAGCACTGACTAAACACCTCCAAAATCTAAAATGCCTCTTAGAGCAATGGATTTTATTTATTGCTACTAGTGTTTGCAAAGAACATGCTGCTGATTTATAGGGAATTGTCATTTTCATTTCAAGTCAGTACAACAGGCACCATAACCCTCAAAACTTACAGAAGGAGGAAGAAAAAAAGACAAAAAATGTTTTTTATTAATCCCACATGCAACTTTAATGAAAGATAGAACTAAAAAACTCTGCAAGACCATATACATAGTCTATCAAGGAAGAAGACACACCCCAGATTAGGCAGAGGATGAGTTCTGCTCTTCGTTTTTCCTAGCTGTGAGTTATGACCTCTGTAAAGTGATGTGAAGTAATGTTAGGTATGGCACATAATTGGCACGGTAGGTTGTATTTTCCATCTTTATATTTTCACAATCATATTTCAGCTCATGTCACTGCAGATAACTCCCTCTCTGACCCTTTGGCTTTAAATAGCAGAAAATACTACCCATGCTTTCCAGTGAGATAAATAGAATTTTGTCTTTTTTATTTTGCAGCTCAGGCAATTTATGAGGGGGACACTGATAGGGCTGACCAAGCTCTTTAGAAACATTCTTAGATCGCGAGAGGTACCAAACTGCTGAGCACCTACTGACTTCCTGCATGTAAATCCTCCCTGCATCTCGTGGGCTTAGGTCCTGTTTCCCATGCACCACTGAATCATAGAATCATTAAGATTGGAAAAGACCTCTGTGATCATCAAGTCCAACTGTCAACCCAATGCCACCATGCCCACTAAACCACGTTTCCAAGATGAGGTTCACCAGGCTTGGGGATTATTATTCCCTAGGTCGTGATCACAATCCAGCTGTTGTGCTTCCTTTTAGAACTAAGTTCTTAGTTTTTTACAAGCTATTCAAATTTTAGCATTAAACTTCAAAAAAAATTTAAGTTCTCACACTACAGCACAAAAATAGACCTCTTTATGAGATCTGATGCTCAATGGTAGTAACCAACTGTGTGGAGCTTGGAGATGAAGTTGAAGACAGCTTGGGATTGTCACATGCTACCTAGTGAAGGGTCCAAAGACAGGACACTATGCTTTGGAGGATGATCTGTATCAATAGAGCAGAGCTGCAGAACTGCTGGAAGTCAGGGATGCCAAGCTATCTGCCATCAAAGCAAACAGAACTGCAGCACACCTAACAACTTCAGCAAAAAATAGAGTAGGATGATGTTTATGTCCAATATATGAAGAAAAGCCACATGTCACTGAAACACTCAGGCTGAGGATGGCCCCAGGTCTGGATGGGGGGATCAGAGCCAGGCAGGGATTTGTGCCCACACCCCCCTGCCAGGCCTAGTGCTCATGGGTGTCACTCTTGGCGTCTGGCAGAAGAGGACCCCACCCCTGCTCCTCACCAGCCCCTGTGCATCTGCACTGAGCTTGAACATCGCTTGAACTTTCAGCAGTTATACCTTGAGTGGCTGGACGGTCAGAACCCCCTGTCACATCACCAGCCTTGTAAATACCCAGAGCAACCTCTGAAGAACTGCTAGATCCTTCTACAAAGTTTCCAATGCTGGGAGCTGAGCTCTGGCGTGTACTTAGCCTCTGCGTATTTGAGATGATGAGATGAACATCTCATTAATTCCTGGATGCGTTAGCTATGGAGTTGGGGATATGGTGGGCTTGGTACTGTTAGGTTTATGGTTGGAGTTGGTGATCTTGAAAGTCTTTTCCAACCTAGATTATTCTATTAATTGGGAGCTGAAAGAACATCTTACAATTCTTGTACTCATATAGGACTTAAAGTAAATACAAAGGAGTATCAGTATTGTTTTGATATCAAAACCTGACCTTTTTGTAATGTGAAGTTGTTGAATTTTCCACTACTAAATTTTCAAAGGAAAGTAAGGCACAGGTCTAGGTTGGCTTTCAGATGCACATAGTAAAGTGTGGGCTGAAAAGTAAACAAGATTAAAAATAAAAGGATTTTAGCAGGTCATTTTCCCACATGGTTCATCTTTGGGAATCTAGAAGTGATGGGGTTGCTGCCTATTAGCCTACCCTGATTTTGAGATTAGACTGAATGTGGAGCAACACATATGCAGAGGCAACAACCTACTGTCTGCAAGGAGCAGTTGTGCAGGCAAACCTTGTTAAACCGTGTTTCCCTCTGAGATCCTCCAAGTATTTCCTTTCTCTGCTGACATGAGAAGTACAGCAGCAGTATCTGCTATTTAAAAGTGGTGGTAAAATACACCTACTCATGTTATCTCATTTATTTACAAGAAACCTGACAGAGGTTTGGTACCTAAAGCACTGTCACAGAAGAGGCTCAGAATGAGCTAAGCTTACTCCTACCCTGTGTACTGTGTGCTATGAGACAGATAAGAGTAGTGAAGCTTTAAAAAGTGAATCATTTATGGAAAACGGGATAGTTTGATGCAGACGTGACAAGCTTGTGTCACTTTATCATACAAGGGCCAAGGTACTTCCTAGCTGGATCAATTCTCCCAGACATTTTCTTTATTTACCTTGTAGTCTCCCAACTTTTGGTTTTAAAAAGCTGCTGAACTTCTCCTCAAACAAGACAAACTCATAAAATAACTTAATTTGTGTGACATGTTTTATGATGCAGCTTGGTATGGGATTCTGATTCTGCTTGTGCTACTTTTATACTCAGTGCATTGTGTTTTTTTCTCCTCTAAGAAGCAAAAGATCTGCTTAGTCTTTCCGACGTCGAGTGTGTCAGATTGAAATGATTTCCCAGGGTTTTTTATTCTAGGTCTTGAAAACAACTTGTGCTAGATCAGAAATAATCCTACCAAAGGAAAACCAGAAGCAAATTTCAGCTCAAAATACTTTTAGATGATGTCCCATTTGCTGTTTCTTGAAACAGAAATCTAGTATGAGGCATCGCTCCCTCTAAGGAGAAATGGGGATTTCTTAGTGCACTTTCTCCCTGTTCATTAGTACATTTTGCACTGCGTTGTACATAAATTAGTGAGAATATCATTAAGGATAATCTGGAGGAGGAACCTGGCCTGACCTTGTGGAGTCACTTCACTCTGCCACCTGCCTCCTCTGGTCTCTCCCTGCAGTCACACAACTCCAAATACACCCAAAGGCTTGGGCTTATATGCAGCACCTGGCTTTTCAGAAAGAGCCACTAGTTCTAGAAAGCCTCATCTGCAAAGTCTACCATTATAACAGTTCAACATTTAATGATTTTTCTTTTTGATAAATAAGGGAAAACGAGAAATTCTTTGAAGAATTCTGGTACTTGACTATGGATTCCTCAATAAACACTGCACAGCAGTATCAATGGGAGTACTGCCTGTGCTAATGAAAGGCCTCAAAGGTGCCCATTAACAGATTTGGACTATGCCGTCTTGTTTTCCACTTTACTTCCTTACTAGAAGGGAGTGATGATTTTTTCATTAAAAATAACTGTTCGGTGACAAGTACAGAAATCTCACAGAATCACAGAACATTAGGGATTGGAAGGGACCTTGAAAGATCATCTAGTCCAATCCCCCTGCCACAGCAGGATCACCTAGACCAAGTTGCACGGGAACATCTCGATCATATATGTGAAAGGGCTTGTAAGGTTACTTTCCCAAATTATTGTTTTTTTGCAAAATCCAATAAACAGCAGAAATGTCCTTGTTTTATGTGTAATAAACTATTGCCAGCAGTTGAGGTCTGCCAGAACTCAACTGGCGGGTGTTCGGAGAAGGGAAGCTGATCTTCCCATCTGCCCTCTCCTAATTAAGAGCTTGGTTCTAATCCTGTTGATGCATGGGTATGTTTTGGCAGTAGGGAAGTAAGAGTAGAGGTAAGTTCTCAGCCTGGGAGATCCAAGAATTTTTAAAGAGCTGTTTAATATACATGGACAACCTCTGCAAACCTCCTCAGCAGAACTGGTTTCAAAAGGCTAGCAGGCCCCACAGGAACCGCATGTGGGAAATCCACACTCAAATGTAAAGAGGCTTCAAGAAGAGAAAATAAATCCTAGATGTAAAGTGAGGAAACTTCCCAAAAAATATCAAGAAGGCCAGCAAGGTTGATGAAGGGTCTGGAGAACAAACCTTATGAGGAGTGGATGAGGGAGCTGGGGCCGATCAGTCTGAAGAAGAGAAGGCTGAGGAGAGATCTTCTTGCTGTCTGCAACTACCTGAAAGGAGGGTGTAGATAGGTGGGAGTTGGTTTATTCTCACAAGTAACAAGTGGTGGGACAAGAGGAAATGGCTTCAAGTTGCACCAGGGGAAGTTTAGGCTGGACATTAGGAAAAACTTCTTCATGGAAGAACAGGCCTTGGAACAGGCTGCCCAGGCAGAGGGTTGAATCACCATCCCTGGATGTGTTTAAAAGTTATGTACAGCTGGAGCTTAGGGACAGGGTTTAGCAGTGGTCTTGAGACAGCAGCTGGCTTCATGGTTGGACTCAATGATCTTAAAGGTCTTTTCCAACCTAAATGACTCTATGGTTCTAGCTATATTGCCCAAAGTAATATTGGCTTAACCTCTCTCTCACAACCCGGTGGTGAAGATTGCATTTGTCATGGGACCCACAACAGGCCAAGATTATTTTTCCACCCTGTAAGAAATTTTGAAATTAAACCCCAAACTTATTTCATTGAATTTGCACAAATGTCTCTGTACTGAAACCTTTGTGACACCTATAGTGTGGAAAAAAAGTCCCCGTTTAGCCAAATTGTTTTCAGAACAAAATTTCTAACTAAGGTTGTTTTCCTGCAAAAATACTTTTTACTATAGAATTAAAGTTCTAAATATCCTTCAGGAATTTCACCACCGCTCCACCTTTGTTTTTTTTTTCCTGCAGCATTTGTCATCCAACTCTTTTGCTATTCTGACTAGTTGTTTATTCTGACTACTCCTAATACCACCTGGAGATATATGTATGAAGTTACCTAAACAAGAGTTTATCTCCTCCTACCTCATGGAGAGCTATCATTTCAGAAAGGGAACATCCACAATAATCAATATTTAGAAGAGATCTGCTTATGCCTGCAGATTTACAGTCTTCTAATAATAGCGTTCTGATGTTTGTGCTGCAGAGGCTTGCCTGTCTTTTTCTATCTAGTGCCACCATGCTATATTGTGCACTTACCGTGCTGTTTTAATTTCAGGTAGCAGAGAAGCAGCATTCACATACGCCATCATTGCTGCTGGAGTAGCACATGCAATCACGGCTGCCTGTACCCAGGGCAACCTGAGTGACTGTGGTTGTGACAAAGAAAAGCAAGGACAGTACCACAAAGAGGAAGGATGGAAATGGGGAGGCTGCTCTGCTGACATCAGATATGGGATAGGATTTGCCAAAGTGTTTGTGGATGCCCGGGAGATTAAGCAAAATGCAAGGACACTCATGAATCTGCACAACAATGAGGCTGGGCGAAAGGTAAGTCCCTCTGCTCTCCCTACAGTGTTGCCATTTCTGGCCTGGGTTGGGAGACTGGGTTAGATCACATATGGTGCATGAGAACCACAGTGAGCTTCAACACTAGCCTCATTTTACAGTAGACAAGTAGGCACGTCTGTGAGATATACAAGCTTGTTGGACCATCTGTCTGTCAAATATTTGTCTAAACATTACTCTCTACAGCTGTAAAAAGAAGAAAGCAAACAAACATTTTATCTGGAAAGTCAAATGGTACTTATGATAAAAAGCTCACCTGCTACCGTGGGGTGAATGTGATTCTCGTCAGGTTCAGACATGAACTTCTCAGTCATCTGAAAAAGGATCATTTTCATCCCAACTGTTCAAATCTTGCTCTTTGTGTGAGGACTACCTGTACAAGGAGAAAAATACCTTCAGCAACAAGTCCAGAGTTACACTATTATATGGATTTGGTTTATCATTCTGCACAACAAGATCCCTGCCCCGTCTCCGTTCTTTGGGACTGGGTATCTGGAAGCAGCTACTTCAGAACCAGCACTAGGGAAGTCAGGAATTCAGCAGCTTCCAACAACACATGCATTTCTGGAGGATGCTGGGCACCAAGTGCCCAGTCTGATCCATGCTCCTCAGATCCCTGCAGGCCAGGTGCTCTTCAGCATACCTCAGAGCAGTCTGCGTGCTGGAGGGCTCTGATTTATAGCAGCTAGGAACAGCCAAGGGATGCCTGTGCTCCCTGGGCAGGTACAGTCCAGCACTGCTTTCCATGCAGCCATTACTGTTGTGCTGGTCACATCTCACAGAACCAGTGTAAACCCCCTTGCTTTCTTAGCTCTCTGTTTTACCTGTGCACTGAAACTGATTTCAGCATTATGTGAGTGTGACTTAGAAGCGAATAGGAGAAGGAAATTAGGACAGCAGTGAATTTATGGGTCCTATTGTTGTTGTGGTAATTACCTCTAGCCTCTGAGACATTTCCACTTATAGAATCATAGAATCATTAGGGATTGGAAGGGACCTCGAAAGATCATCTAGTTCAATCCCCCTGCAACAGCAGGATCACCTAGACCAAGTCACACAGGAACACATCCAGGCGGGCCTTGAACATCTCCAGCGAAGGAGACTCCACAACCACCCTGGACAACCTGTTCCAGTGCTCCATCACCCTCACTGTGAGGTTCCTTCTCAGGTTGATGTGGCACCTTCTGTGTTCCAGCTTACAACCATTGTCCCTTGTCCTATCACTACATGACACCGAGAACAGCACTGGAGCCAAGCGGATTGTATTGAAGAAAAGCCATTTCCACCCCAAACAAAAGACTAACCTCGTTTTATTTAGTGCTGCTGTAGTGGTTTTATAGGTGAGATTATGGGGTTTTTTTATGCTGTCTAGTATCCCCAGTGCCTGTGTCTGACTTCTTCATTGCAAACACAGCACTTTGGAACACTAGCAAAATTAACACTGAATTCTGTGAATAATTCCAGGACGAACCATTAATATTTGCTAAAAAGTGATCTGAAATCTTTATTACTTGGCTTCTGGAAGCATGAAGGCACCTAATGCAAAGCCTGGTAAAACAGCAGGGCCCACAGTCTGCTGTGGTACACTGGCACACGTTCACCGAAATCAGAACAGCAGAGGAGTTTCATCTTTGTGGGAAAGCTGCTTCTTTGAAAGGTCTGTTTTTGTTTGATAGGTGCTGGCAGTAAAAGATTCCCAAGAAATGACACACCAGCCTACAGAGGACTGCAAACATAGGTGGAGCTGGCTACTGTCTAGAAATTTTTTACCAATGCAAATCTCAAAGGTATAGACCAAAAAAGAAGTTGCATTTTTGTCTCTGTTATCACCTAGTTATGGACCTAGGGTAGAGGAGGAGGAGGATTGGCCCTTGAGCTGCATCCAGCAGTCTCACCTCAAGGCTCCTTGTGTTTCTCACCTATGTGTGCACTGTTTGCTGTCCTAAAAGATGATGCCTGGAAGACTCAGCTCTCCACATTGTTTTCTGGGAGAACAGTGGTGTGTGCTATCTCTGGCCATCTGCCATTTCTCCAGCAGGCTCAGGAACTGTTCTGATCTAGAGATATTTGTACACTTCTTCCTGCATCCCTTACAGAGCAAAATTACTGATCTTTGTTTGAACAAATCTCTGTTTGAAAGCTTCAGGGGAAAGAAAGCGTAATGTGACAGAGAAGAGGTGTGTTTCTCCACCATCCCATAGAGCATGGATGAGTGATGTTTTTGCGAGACAGATTCCTTTCAGGCTTTGCTCTTCTGTGAGAGATCACAGTATTTAAAGACAATTGGCAGAGGGAGGCCATTACGGGTATTTGGCAAGCTAGGTCTCTCACAACCTAACCCTTTCACAACAAAGACTGTCTTGTTTTGAGGTGGTACTCCCCGTTTTGGAGCAATATGGATCTTATCAGCCCCCACACAATCTGTTCTTGGTGGCTTTCCTCTGGGCTACAAATTCTTGTCTAGTTTTACTCACCTATGGCTAAGTTTTTGATGATATTTATGCACCTACGAGACAGACTGGCACCTACTGGTCTTCCAAAAATAAATTAGACATTTAATGCTTATTGATTTGTTATCTTCATCTGTAGGCATGGCTACATGGTTCAAGAGTCAGTGCCCTCTACTTCTGTGGGCTTGCAGTGTGAAACTGCACTGTGTGCTCTGCCCATTCTGTGCGCTCAGGAGTGACTTATGGAAAGGTCTTTCTTTGGGTGACACCCAGCAGCATGTGGTTCAGGATGCACTCTAGTAAATAATACATGTATTATTATCTAGTTGCTGGCTTAAGAATCACTGGGAAGTTAATCCATTCCATTTTGGCGAGCAAGAGAGGACAGACTACTGGCAGGTCTGTTGAGCTTGCCTAGGAGATTGAGCATAGGGAGGACTGCATGGCATAAACCAGCAGAGAACCACCAGGAAAAGCCTGATCCAGGCTGATTGGACCTCTCAGTTTAGTACTTTCCACCTTCTCAGAGTCTTGTTTTACCTAGGCAGAAGCTTCTCTGATTCCTGTGGTGCCAACCACAATGTTGTAAAACCTACTGATAATGTCAGCAATAGTGTAGTTATCTGTCAGCTGTTTTTAGATGAAAACGAAACCTGACTTTGTCAAATGTGGAGGATTTTAGAGGTCATGGGTGGAGAACATCCATGCTTCTTTTCCTCAATGGCCTTGGTAGCACAGTGCTTGAAAAAGCTGCTGGTGCACACCCAGGATGCAGTAAGAAGCACTCCCACCTGCCATCAGCACATAGGAAATGTCTTCATCTCCAGCTGCTCCCACACTGCAAACTAGTGCCAGTGAATGCCAGTGGTTCCAGCAGAATGAGCACCCATGTTGCCTCTGCTGATGGGGTGGAGCAAGGAACACTTTTTCTTACTGTTAAAGGACAAGAAAAAGTGTTCCTTTGTTCCTGTCTGGGCGACAAACCACCAGAACTCAGTTTTGTAGCACACAGGCAGAGCTCCAAAGTTCCCATGCTGCCTGGAAGGGAAAGGGCAGAGTTCAGAACAGGGGTCATATACACCCTACAAAACTGTCCCAATGCAGACCAAGAAGCCTCATATCATTTGTCAAACCTATTGGAGAGCAGCTATTTCTGACCTTCAGAGGCAGAGTTTAGGGTGTCTTTCCTCCTTGAATTAGTGTTTCCTGAAATGCTGATTCACTGCAGGAAGAAGCAAGCGGTACAGGGAGAACAGGAGGAAAATTCATAACCGCTGGGTCAGAAAAGAGAGATAAAACTCAAATTAATTTAAAGCCATAATCTTGATTTGCCCTGCAAACTTCCCTGTGAGGGGTTATAATAGGAAGACTGAATTGTCTGTTGGCAAATTTGTCTTCTCAAGCACAAATTTAATTAAATACTGTAAGGAACACAGTAACATATGTCTGAGAGATATTTATGCTTCAGGAAATAAAAATTTTATTTTGGAGAATATCCTGCTAAGAAAATAGCAAAGTAGGTACTGAAAGGTTCTGCATATTTTGGCTGTAAACGTCTCCCTTTGACAGTACAGCAAGCAACCAGACCAGATTGCACTCTCCTTTTTCTTTGTGACATTGAAATTCCACGAATGGCATCTTGCATCAGCGTTACATCATATTAAGTATAATGCAATGTTATGAGTCATTGTTATAAATCATGGACGCGGGCCGCATTAGAAGGCTTTTGCAATTCAAGAGCACATCAAGGTGGATTTTTATTCGGCGCTCCTCTCTGGAGGCATACCTGGGTGCTCTGGGCAATGTATTTTCATCCTCTGCATCTGCAGCATTTCAGTTTTCCCTTTCAGCTCCAAGTCTCAGAAGTGAAGGACATGCCTAAAGGAGATGCTGCTAATTTCAAGCAAAGCTATGAGAGAACAGAAGGTGTTTCTGAAAGGATGATGCAATGATCATAATAGACCAAAGTGATTATTTTATCCTCTAGGGAAAAGTGTAGCAATGCTGACGTGAAACTCCAATGTTTGAAAGTTCAGCTCTCCCAAGCTCTTCTAGAAGGGCAACACCCATGACACTCAACCCCTTTGCTTGCAGCATCTCTGACCTCAGAAGGAGACTGCTACCTTGTAGCTTCCCTGAACTTCTTCCAGTTCTTGCATAATGTGAAATCACCACATCACTGCAAGAATTTCAATATCCTCCAGAGGAGATAGCTATTCCTGCTTCAGTTGAGATACCTTTTGCTTTGACCGGGCTATTAGCCTGGGCTATTAGCCTGGCTATGAGAAGCAGCACAGAGCACCAGCTTTTGCAGATGAACCACCTGAAAGCATCCAGCATGCTGTCAGAAAAGAACGAAAAGAGACTGCCAAACAATTGAACATTTATAATTTTCTGAATAGGCACAAAATTCTGGAGATTTAGTGGTTTTGACTGAACTAAGTCATAAAGCACGTGGAAACATGGCACTCCCCCTGCCTGCACCCGTGGCTCAGTTCAGTGCTGAGTGGAAAGGCAGTGTGGCTTGCAGCCCTGTTGGGTTGGCTGTGCCTGAGGAAGACCACAAATATCTAGGGGACCCAGTGGCTCCTGGTAGGAGCCCTGTTTCCAGAGGATGATGAAGGATGAATGTTGCCTGGCAAGGGCACTGCTACCAGGGTACAGTTGGTGTGCCAGGAGGACACGAGGCCCATAGTGGACCCAAAATATTCCTTCCTGCATGTATGTACCAGCTGTGAAGTGGCCCTAAGCAATCTTTGCACACAGAGCCGCTGGCTAATAGTAACCAAAACGAAGTACTTTTGTATTCAGCTGTCTCTCAGCTCCATCAGAGAGAATGTCTCTAATGGCACACATGTAGCAGAATAAAGCTTGCCTGTGTCTGGAGCTGCTGAAAATTACCATAGACTCCAGAGAGTCTAGGAGACCAGCTTGGAGCAGAACTGAACTGGGTGAGGCTGCCCTGATACTCTTGGCACTAGCAATCAAGTGATATTACAGTATCAGCAGCACAGCCACAAGTTTCTTGGAGTTCAGAGCATAATGGTGCCCCAGCAACTGCACTTAACAGTTCCCAACTTTTTTTCACTTTGTTTTTTAGCACGGACACAGAATTGTTACAGACTTTTGTATTCAGAGGCTTCTAGTTCTTAATGTTATGGATGCTTCTTAAAGCCAAAGCTTGATGAATGATTTTCCTCTTTACTGGTAGACACCAACTACTAGTGAAGCGATGACAGCTGTGGTACATCCCTGATTTAGGTTGGCTTGAAGGTGGAAAGCATTTTTCAGGACCACTTCTAATTACAAGCTCCTGCAAGGGATCCTGAAGAGAGGAGTGTACCCAGGACTAGCTGTGATGGCTGCTTGCTTAAGTGCTTGTTCATTTACATCCAGATCCCTTTGCTACTCCCTTACAAGACTGGTAAGAGACCAGAGGCCTTTTCTCTGCCCATTCCCATGGGAAGATGAAGAACTCAGTCTGTTGGCAGGTAGGTGCCCCTTGTTGATAGTAGCAGTAGCAATTTTGACAGAGTTCGCTGTAGCTGTTTAGACCCCTGACAGATGAGGCTGGGAGACAGGTTAACATGGAACCTGGCAGTGAACGAGGCAGAGAGGTGGCACAACTGTAACTGAGATAACAATGCCTGGAATGCTGTGCAGAGTCTTCAGCCAAACCAAGACAGAGCATTTCTACTCACAATGCAATAGTAATCCTAACGAATCAAAGATGTGGCTCTGCTACTAAAATACCGCTTAGCATCTAGAAAGCCAGGTATTAGGTACACCAAGCGTGCCTGTGCACAGTGTCCTGGCAGCTGGCTTACTTCATTAAGTTGTACGGTATTTGCATAGACTAACCTGGACAGAGGGAGAAGGTTTAGGAGAAGGTTTATACCTACAGCCATCAGAAGGTCTGTGTAAAAAACACTTCTGATGAATCTTGCTCTAAGGGACAGGTAAAGAGAAGGAGTGTCCTCCCACAGACCTGGATCCAGTTGTAGCATATTAATTGAGCTAAACCCAGTCCTGTCCCACCCTTTGCTTCACAGCCCTCCTGCTCAGAGTAGTTCCCTTCTCTCCACGCACTCCAGCCTCAAGGCTTGGCACCACAGCTCTAGTTCAATGCAATTAGAGAAGGTGCATTAGATACAACAAAGTCTTTTCTGGCAATTTCATCCCTACATGTTTGCTGGGGGCAGCAGGATTTCCAGAAAAGCCAAGCACTGAATTTGGAGGAAGATCAATTAACTGAATGGGAAACCTCCTGTACAGGTTGGTGGGAACACAGGACACAGCTCAGAGCTTCTAAATAATCCCATTCCTACCAACGGTTTGCAGTGCACAACAAGACTCTGCTGGGCAATTTTCTAGGTGAGAAAAACAATACACATCCTGTGCACTCTTAGAGTATTTTGTTTGTATTTCGAAGGATCAAAGTACTGTTTTATGGCTCTCCTACTTTTTTAGATAATAGTCTTAAAACAAGTCAAAACTTGACAGACAAGCTCTGTATCTTCTCAACAGCCCAGAGGAAAGATAAAGGGAACATCAATGTTTGTCTAAATTATGAGAGGGAATTGGACTACACAGGAACTGTAATCCACAAGAATGAATTTTCATTCCACTTGCCCTCCACTTTCAGCTAATCAGAAAATGTGATACATGGTCCTACTTGTATTTTGGCTTTCAACCCCCTCCTATATCTTCAGTGGCTGAAAACTGAATTCCTGAGTTACGCTGAAGATTAGGGAATGATAAATGCTATCACTTACCTGCAGTCACAGCTTTAGAGGATTCTGGCTTTATGAGCAAAACACGCATTTCATGTATATGGTTACTAGAGCTGACAGTCTGTCTTGCTGCTGACAAAGATAGCTGAGACCAAGGGCCAGGGCCCCTTCATAAGTAACAAAGATCTCAAATTCCAAAATTAATATCATGTACCTTTTCTAACTGAAATAATCGAGTGCTTACTCTAATGATTCCTTTCGCAGCAGGAGTGGCCTGGGTCATGAGGAATGGGCTGGGTCACACATTTGTGGACTTTTTTCTGATTTCTTTTGGTCTTTCTCTCTGGACAGTTAGCAATGCTTGCTATGGGGCATACATGTACCATTCAGTACTCAGAGGGGAACATCACCTAAATAGAAATCATTGTCCTGTAGATTAGATTGTTCAGTTCTCCCAGTGTTTTCAGCAGGTTTGGATGAGACTCAGTCAGCGAACTGCAACAAATGCAGCTCTTGCAAAGCATCATCACTTCAAAGCAAACACACGCTGTGCTTGGGTATTGCCATGGTTCTGTGATTGCAAAACTTGTGCTGAGCATGTAATAAAATTTGTAAGAAAGAGAAAACCTGACAACTATTTAGCTTTCACAGAATGATTTGCGTTGGAAGGGACCTT
This sequence comes from Rhinopomastus cyanomelas, assembly GCA_013400115.1. Classification (NCBI taxonomy): domain Eukaryota; kingdom Metazoa; phylum Chordata; class Aves; order Bucerotiformes; family Rhinopomastidae; genus Rhinopomastus; species Rhinopomastus cyanomelas. Next base: position 33,289 of record VXBP01001719.1, on the reverse strand, counting down.
AAAGATCATCTCATTTCATCCAGACCTATAAGCACAGCTGTTTTGCCTTGTATTATTTCTATTAACCCTCCCATTGCAGAGGGGTCAGACCTAGATGATCTCTAATGTCCTTTCCAACCTAAACCACTCTGTGATTCTATAAGCCTGTGTTTAATTGAGAAATTAAATCAGAATCCAACATTTTGGAGATTCATAGCTCAATCTAGGCCTAAGTTTTTGCAAACCGGTCAGAACTGAGCACAGTTCTGCTTCTTCTGTAGTCCCCAGATTACATTTGCCACAAGTTTAGGATTCCAAATGAAAGTGCAAGACTGATTTCCTTGCATAAAACTAGACACTTTTATCTCCATGGTTTAGCAGTTCTAGTAAAACCCAACAATAGATGGGTATTGGTCAAATTAGCAGGAAACTAATGGTTAGACCAGGCTATTCACCAAGAAAATTTTTAATCACAACCAGGCAGTGTTTTACTACACACGAAATTTACACTGAATTATGCTAGAGATCTTGCACTGTGCAGCCTTGTTCATTTTATCTCTGAAAAACATATCCATCCATCACGTAATTATAGATTTGTGTGGTGGATTTGCTGCTACCATGCTGTATAAATGAGGACGAACAGGGGAATCTTCTGCAGTTACACCACCAATCTCTAGAGTTTGAGATGAAAGTAGGAACATTTCAAGAGCCTTTCAATGATAAGTCAGCAATACGAACTCAGTTACCTGGGCCAAGTAGAGACATTTGGAACAAGACGTAACAGAGGTTTTGGTAAAGATGAAGGGTAAACCAAGACTTGGTTTAAATGCTTTATTAGATTCTTGGTGGCAGAAAATTTTGAAGTCATGGAGACCTGAACACTCATCAAAAGCAATAACTGCAGTCATTTGCTGTACAAATGGAACAGACTTTCGCTTTAATGGAAAGAATTTCCAGGTATTTTGAAGTGAACAATTAAAAAATCAATTAAATGAAGAACAACCTTTTAGTCCAAGGACGCAAACAAGACCTGTTTTGGTACTGGAAGTATGTAGAATGGATCTATTAAAGCATAAGAGTCTCAGGTAATTGCAGAGAGGATGCTTGGGTCTGCATCCCTAATTAGTGCCAAAAGGCACCAGTATTAATTTGGGTTAGAACTGATTATTACTTAAAAATGAGCTGTACCTAATGGGCTACGTAAGGTAACTCTGGGACAAACAGAAGGAAAGGTCAGTATTCACAGACTCTGAATCAGAGCTAAGCCAACATCTATTGCTGGTGCTCCAGCAACAGGTTCTCTTGAAAGTGTCGGCTGGTGGCCTAACACCAAGGGAACTGGCCCTGCCTTACGCACACTGGATCTTATACTAAACATGAGACCACACACAATTATGACTGCAGGCATCGATTACCTTACACGGATATTCCCATGTGAGATTTTAATTGAGTCTTGGCATATACTGTTATCTTTGGGGACATAAATCCTGCAGTCATAAAGCAATGAACTATGGAGATGGCACAATAGTTAGGGGGTAAACAAAGAACTTCAATAACAAGACAAGAATGTATCTAAAAGACTTGGATTACGATATTGGTTAAGAAGGAAAACCATCAGGAATTGTGAATCGTGGAGGTGCGCCCCTGTGAGACGATTTCCTACAGGGGATGTGAATTGGCCAGGATAAAACAACACTGATGTTCACACTGACACCTGGAGTGGCTGTAGGATCTGTGTTCTCCCTGGACTCTTCTATTTCACTGAATTTTTCTTAAGATGTCTACCCTTTGTTATATTTGATTGCAGTTACTAAAAGTTTGCTGATGGGACATAGCAAGGTAGAAAGGAGACAGACACCAAATGAATACTTAGACTTTTCTTTCTCAGAAAATCAGCCTTGCTATAATTGCACCAAATTTAGGCTAAAACATGTAAAGCCTTGAAATATTTCTCAGAACATTATAGCTTAAACAACCATGCTAAGGAATACCTTAGCATTAAGATCTTTCCGTAATTCAGTTTAATGGAATTATGTTTTATATTAAGGTTCCTCTTAAGGAGTGATAAAAAAATGAATATCTGATTAATACATTCAACATGTGGGGCAGATGTGTGGTTTCTTTACTTGATAGGCTTATGTACTGGTGAAATTGGTGATTAGAAGTGATTGTTATTGGCATCCTATGATCCTCTGAACTAAAGGCCTAGAGCAATTGGATAGCCCTTGGTTAAAAACACAGATTTTGATATTGACTCATTTGTACATGGCTTATAAAAAGGAACTACTAATGGTATTTTTGGCTGTTGCTACTTAACTCCTCTCTAAGCAGCAAACAGGTAAACGTATTAACAAAAAGCAGTAGCTATGTCTGGTTTGGAGGACAAGGGGAATTACATGCATCAATATATGGTTCATCTTAAAGGCAAGTTTCTGTTAATACACAATTGCTCACCTACTTAAACTTCCACTGTTGCTTAAAATACCTGCTGGCATGAAAAGGAGAAAATTCAATAAGCCAGGTAAGCAAGACAGAAAGGCAACGACGTTTCCTTAGACTGCACTAGGCATTATGCACAAAATTTAGGAAACTCCACATTCTTCTCTGCAGGAGGAAATTTTCATTGACAGCAGGCCAGACAATCCTTGTTAAAATTCTTGGCCTGAATATGGGCATGCCAATCTTGGCAGCTGCTGGGCTACAGAGATAGACTTGGCTGGTAGGATCTTATGTCTGATAAGTGGAAGTTTTTTGAAAACATGAAAGTGTGGATCTATCGTCCCAACTGCAACTGGAGGGGGAAAACCCTTATATATAAAACTTTATTTGAAAGTCATCCTTGTGACAAATATGCTCATCAAAATCATGTTATTTCATTATAATATGGGTATTTTGAATTGTAATCTCAAAGCGTGTGTGGAAATGTGTTCATGAAACACAATGTGTTACTGTGGTCGAGTTTCTGCCTTGTGATAACTAAAATAACTGCCTGCTGATTTGCTGGAGGAGCAATGGGAAACTTCTCTTAAAATGACAAGAATAGCTCTCTCTTTCCCAAGCAGCTGTTGCTTGATGTGTCAGCATGCCTATATCCCACCAAGGGTACATCCTTGGCAATAAGCTCGAAGCTCCTGCCCCAGTCTAGATCATGTTATTGCTGCAAACCAGCGTGACTGAAGGGAATGGAAGGGAGTTTGCGATAGTTCAGGTGCTCTTTCCAGCTGAAGGAATTGTAGGTAGGCAGGGCAAGCAAAGGGGACACCTCCAGCATCATTTACGAAGTTGAGCAAAGCATGTGAGATATTTGGATCGAAGCATCAAACACGAATCACAGAATGAAGATAGCTTCTTTTAGATCGAAGGAATTAATGAAGAAGTTAAGCTAAGAAATACTGTGTTTTTATACAGGCAGTACTGAAAAATGAGTGTAGAAGTACTTTGAAATCACCTGAAGAGCTTGAAAGGAAGAAAAAGCAGCCTTTGTTCACTAAAGCTACTAGCATGCAGAACTAAAAACTACACCAGTTTTTCAGCATGAGGAATATGCATTGCTCAGTATTATTTGCTGAGTACCTAAGGGTTAACTCCCATAGTCTGATTTGTGACTAAATGAACCTATAATTAACTATTGGTTAGAAATGTTTGGAAGCAATATGAAGTGATGTTATTTTGCAGCTAGTACTCTGGCCAGTACTTGGCTTTATTAGTTTAGCACAAGAGGTGTTTTCTGATAAGTTGTCTGGAACAAGTAACACTGTTATTTTGGTTTCTATCACTCTTTGGAAACTTCTGTCTTGACAGCGTAAGCAGTTGTCAAAATGCTCTACCTGGTTGCTCCCCATTCTGAGCTGTACAATGCCAGCATCACTTAATTGGAGTGCTTCACTACCAGCGCAGAGAGTTACGGGGAAGACGAAGTTCAATGGGAATGAGTCAAGCCTGTGCCATTCCTCTCTCTGTATTTGTTAGTTGTCATAAAGGTGAATTCGTTGTTTCATTTCCTGGTTTCCCTACATTTTTAATTACTCAGGCTCTAAGACATTGCCCAAAGTGAGAACAGCAAAGACATCCCTGCCTGAATTTTTGTTCCCAAACCAATGAGCTTAAATAAGTTTAGGTTTATCTTCCCTAGGATAATTTCCAGTTTCTTCAGAAATAGCATGTTAAAACATAACTATAAGCACAATTAGTTTATTTTTTAGAAAGAAACCACTCTGTCCTACATTTTGATGATAGCTTGATGCATTGACCTTTAGAAGCCAGGAGTATGGATAAAGTTGAGTGTCCCAAGATGAAAACTAAAAAGAGACACAATGGACATAGGATGCTAGAATAATTATATTGACTTCAAAAGGGTCGGCAGATGTCACTCAGTTAAGATTTCACTGACTTCATTACCCCAATCCATACATTGACTGCAAGACTGAGGTCCTAGGCTAAAGCAGGGATTAGGGAAAAGGGCATTTTTAACAGTGGACCTTCATCATCTTTTAAATCATGGCAAAATACTGCACAGAAGCCTTGATATTTTTGAGTGATTTTGTGACCAGAATGAAAGGAAGATAGATTCAGTCTAAGGGGAAATGTTATTTTGGTAACACGTTCAAATCCATAAAAACTGATGTCTCTTTGTAAATTGTCTTAATGTCAGTGAAGAGCATGTTGTTTCTTCGTCTTCAAAACTCCTTGATCATCATTTTTTATTAGCTTCTGGCATGAGCATGCTACCCAGTATCTTTCTGAAGAGGAAGATATGTACTGTGAAACCTTACGTAGTCACAGGAAGGTAAACTAGATAATATAATCCACAACTCTATCCATAATTCCTTACCACCACCCACTTTTTAGCTTCAGTACAGTCTATTTTAGCTTCATTGTACAAAGTGCCCAGGTAGGTCAGACAACAAGACTCTCCAGTATTTCACAAGCTAAAATCCATCATACCCACAGTGTCAGTTTTGCTTGGACAGCAGCAAATAATGATCCTAGATAAATTTTCCCTTACTCTCACAAGACCCATTGAGTAAAGGGATAGTGAAATCACACTTCAAGCACAAAATATAAAATAACATGTGAAATGTCTTTAAGACAATTCAGCTATATTCCAGGAAGAGAGGGTGAAAGCACATTACAAGAAACCAGTTATTTTTTTAGAAGAATTTTTTTCAAGCTCTTTTTTATGACTGATCTTTAAACTTCCTACATGATGACACTTATTTGGCATTGCGTTGATCCAGTCTAATCTAGGTGATAATGGGTCTCCCAAGAGTTATTTTTTAAAAACAAGTAGTTTATCAAACACATTGACAGCTATGTTTTCAAACTATTTCCATTTTTTTTCTGTTGAAATATTTGCCTTGCTTTTATGTAAAAAAGCCCCACAAAACCAAAGCACAGCTCAGACCATTCTTGCAGAGAGACGTACCAAAAAGCTGTCACAGCACTAGCTCCTCAAGAAACTGTCAAAAAACTGAAACATTCTGAATTTTTGTAATTAGCAACTCAGAAAACAAAAACATCCCACACCAAGACCCCATCTCCCAGCTCATTTGCCACCAGGCAGTAGGAACCTGCTGCTTTCAGTCTTTCCTGATCTGAAAATTCCCTGTTATTTGGGGGAAAATGGAAAGTGTTCAGGAGAGATGTAAAGAGGCAAGAAATCCCAAAGCCCAGTTTGCAGCTGTTATCAGATAGAATGGAAAAAGGAGGGGGTGAGGGAGAATACCTGGAATGAGACCTGCTCTGCAGAGGGACTGCCTGCCGTTGCAGTGTGGATTTCTGCGCTTATCAAATCCAGTGAGCTACAACATCAGGTGTTGCCACGTTGTGCCCGCTACCTCTGCAAGCAGTATCTTGATGAAGAGAAATAAAAACTTAAGAACCTTATTTGACTTTCATGGGCCATGATTAGGTTTGCAGAGCTGTCAGAGAAAAGTAGTGAGGAATGAGCAAGCCAGATCCAGCGTCTGAGCTACATATATGGAATCTTCTTTTATAGGTACTTTTGTAAAATGTTTTGGCTGAAGTTTGTCCCAGGAGCAGGCAGTGTGGGATAAAAAGTGTTTTCCTAGAAGGAACCCTCAGTGATAGAAAGCTGAAGTATTATGACTCCTTGTTTTATATCGCATGGCAGTTCCTACAGCTTGAAAAAAAGCCAAGGGCATATCTTATGGTTTAATCTGAGAAAGCATTATTAGGTTTTGTGTAAGAACCTGTCTCGTGAAATCTCACTTTTTAGAAACAGCCATGTTCTTATTAACCTAGATCCAACTATACTTCTAAAATAACTATTATGAAAGCATCCTGTGACATTTATATTCTACTGTTCTTTGGTCCCAGAAGTGGTGATAAATTGATTTAGTACCTGGCACACCATGAAGGTTATCAGAAGTATAAGAAAAATGTACAGGAAAAGAATACTTTTTGCTGCAGTCCTCTCAGCATTTAGTGGCTTTGCTCACAGATGTGTGCGTTTCCTTGTGATTCTGTACGCTACTAGTCACTCAATGAAGGCTACTAGGTCTTCTGTCCTCTCATTTAAACAGAACAATTTACCCAGGAAAAGAGAAGTTTGTGTGTGACAACAACTGTGCTCTGACCATTCAAAAAGACAAGGATAGTTTTACCTTAACTGCTTTGGTATAATGTGGAAATAGAAGCTACGGTTAGAAAATAATTGCTGCATATGAACAGCTTTTTTTTATAAAGCTGAAGGTAAAGGGCAACTAATATTCCAGGGCAGAAACTATAAAAATAATTATGACACTCTATAAAGTGTATATAAGAAATAGAAGGAACCTTCTGCCTTGTGGTGGCACAGAGAAAAGTCAGCAGTAGTACACAGAAAAGGTTCTGAGAGTAAAGAACTGCTGACATCTTTGTTTTTAAGGGCATCTTAGATCTGGAAAAAGTATTTCTGCTCTTTGAAATAGCATATCCATTACTGAGGGTAGGTATTGGGGAGTAGCATCCATCTGTGAGGTTTCCAGCATTATGTTATTTATCAGCATTCTCTTGGCTGTCTTCATAATTAGTCCTCAGACCAGTATGTTGCCTGATTTTCTTTAGACATCTATTCCAAGGAAAGTGTGATGGGGATTTGACTGATGTGGGTCACATACTGTGGTGATTTTCCAGTCATTTTTTATTTGAAACAAAACATTACTGTAATGAGAAAAATAGTTCAATCGGCCAGGGGTAGTAGTATTGCTGGGACAGTCACTGGTCACAGTGTTCAGTGCATCAAATCTGACACTGACTTCAGATATTATTCTTTTGCACAGATTTCCTAACCAAAAACGAGAAAAAAAAATAATCTTGGCTGTGCTTAATGAGATCTCTGTAGTATGTTCAACTAACTGGAATGAATCACCACCATTAATATGGGACGCGATCAGTTCCAAACTTACCCACAGTTAGTTTGCCATGGGATGTCAATGCAAAATATGTTCCTACAGAATGCATTTTACACGGCATTATCGGCTGTAGAACATCCACTGATGGGAAATACTCTTTTCTGTTTAACTATGCCCTTGCTGTCTTTAAACTTGTGTGGATTATTTCTTTATTATGTTGTTTCTCACTTTTCTTAAAGATTTCCTAAGGTTTTTCTTCAACAGTGATGCTGCTTCTTTTATGTTCTCTCTTGTTCATATTTGTTTTCCCACCAAACAGCACCAGGTATTTTATCTACTCTCCTCAAGTTTCACATCTGTGGTGTTAAAGCAGTCCTGCAAGCTACTTAAACAGTAGCATCCTTCTGGGATTAGTCACACTTGCATGAAACAAGTGCAGAGTCATTTCCTAGTCATTTTAATGAGACATAGTCCTTTTATTGCTTATCAAATCAAATGTACACTGCCCTTTTCAATGCCTACTCTCACTCTAGACCCCACTTCCAGTTGCTTGAGATGGTTTGGTTAATTTGTTGAAAGACTAAATATGACATGGCTTTATTGTGTTAGATCAACACAATACATTTACTCAACAAATCATAGAATCATAGAATCATTAGGGATTGGAAGGGACCTAGAAAGATTATCTAGTCCAATCCCCCTGCCACAGCAGGATCACCCAGACCAAGTCACAGAATCCCTCTTCAAAAGCAAAATACGTATCTCTGCATCATTCCTGAAGTTTGAAAGCTTTGTCTTATAGCTACAATTACCTTGGAAATCAATATAAATCATTGATCTTCATCTGCCACAAGATGATAAGGGCAGTTTGCATCTACCCATTGGACTCCCCAGCCCACAGAAATGTCCAAGCCCTGCTGGGTTCTTCTCTGGAGTGAAAACTCCACTCTTATTTTGCCAATGGTTGCATTTTCTTTGACCTCTAGTGTGTTTGCAGGTACTTGTAGGAGACAAGTACTTCCTGACCCAGATGCTCTGATGCCTGACAAAATTAGGAAAGATTATGTCCTTGGTGGGATAGGAATCAGTACCTGTTGTCTCACTAATTACATCTGCTTCACATGTAGACTGGAGTCTGAGCTATTTCTGTGAAGCAGTAAAGGGCCCTGAGCCTCAGGCACTATGATATTGGCAGTATACTGACTGTGAGGCAGGACTGTGTTTCCATGGGAATCCTCTCGGTGAAAGAGATGGCACTGGAGGTGTGATGGTCATGCTGTAAGTCCTTCAGGACAGCTTTGGCATTGAGCGCTTTAAAGTTCTGGTGACCTAATGTGGGGCTGTGCAGTACCAGACCCCATGTGAGTGGGCACACAAGGTCCCAAATGGAAAGTCAGCTGACTACTTGCTGCAAAGCCAGGGAGATAAACACCACTGGCTAACTCGGGTAACAGAGGTGTTGAGCTGAAACATCCCACTGCATGATGGTGACCAGCGTTTTTGAACCACAGAACCACTTCTCTGATTACCCAGACCTGAGTACCCGCAGCTGCCATCCCACCACCTGGAAGGCACCATTCTGGCATGGCTTCAGGGTGGGTGGCAATGACAGCACTCATGAGCAAATGCCCCTCCTGTGCCAAGTTGCACCAGCCAGCACTAGAAACCAGGAGTGCTGGCTCAGCCAGCTCTGAGCCAGGGTACCACTACCACGTGCTCTACTGCGGGTTCATGGTGCTGGTACTAGCCCTTGGAGCTCCTGGGCTGCAGGGTTCTCCCAGACCTACAGCTTGGCACCCTCACATGACGCACCCTACACATTTTCTGCAAAACTAAAGGTGAAGAAAAAACATGGTTAAGTTCCTAATGGCAGTGCCCAAAGGTACTGTATGGGAAGATAACATCAGTAGACAGAGCCAGCACAAGCTCTTTTCACACAAACTATTTCCCAGAGGCTAATGGCAAGGAGGAGAGAAAGAGAAAGCAAGTACTGACAGTTTACCATAGGAGCTCAAAGAAAAAGTGGACAAAGCTAAAAGAACTCCAGCTCTTGGTTTGCATTTAACCCAGTTCAGAGCATTCACTGGTGCATACAGATTCACTTTCTGTGGCTGGCGGAGCTGGATATGGTCATTCAGTAAGAAACAGAGGATCTCAGATTTAAATGTTAGGCCTTTCAGGCTTTTACCTTTCAGGAGAAGGTGGGCTATGATGTATGTAACGCTTTAATCTAATGTAAAAAATGCAAGTTATTGGCTAATATCTTCAAAGGAGGAAATCCTGATCTTGACAGTTAAAGAACACTTTTTGGTTTTAACATAGACCAAGTTTCTTCTTTTGACTCACAGAAACTAAGGGAAAGACCAAGGCCTCCTATCTTGCTTCACTATTCAACCTTGTCTTGAATTTACAAGGGCTCAGATTCATCAGAGGCTACTAAAATAATGTAACAGTATTAAAATATCACCATTCTCCTGTTTTATTGCAAAATAAATAGCCCAAACACCTGATATCACTGTATAATAAAACTATCAAATCATCACTGGGGGCTTTTGCTGAGGATAAACCGTTCAGGTTACCTGTGCTCTGTTTTCTAAAGGCTAGAGGAAACTCCTCTCAGGCTGGTTTGCAAAACACCACTGGGCAGATGTGTTGGCACAGTGGAAATGCCCCCCACCAAAAATGTGTAGAGAAAAGTTACTAAGTAAATCTTAGGAAGTGTTATCTACAAAAATAAACAAAAGAACAATAAATGTGGCTCAGCCACATTCAAAGACAAAACTGTCTTGTCTCTCTGCTCCCTCCCATCCTCCTTGAAGAAGTTCTGGTCATCTAGAAGGATCCCTAGCACTTGGGTTCAACTAGTATTGCTCACACTTCTCATGTCCATACAAAGCCAGCTCTAACCGCTTGTGCCCTGCCTTAGCTGAGACTAGAAAAGCAGATGCTTGTACTAGTTACTGTGATAGTTGGCATCGTGTCACTCAGAGCAGGAGACCAACACGTGACACGAAGCTGCCCGGTTGCTGAACTTCTGCAGCCGCTTGCTCAGCTCTTTCCAATGGAACCGCTCTCTCTGTCAGAGCCAGCTAGCTGTAAATGGGCTGTTAATGAAACAAACCAACAGGCAATTTAGGCTATTGAAGTACACTTGAGGAAAAAAGCCCTACCTGGAGAGATGACATGTGATGCATTTTTTACTAATGTTTTGAGTCAATTTGGCAGATCCTGATGGCAGGCAAGTTAGAAATATTTCATTACAAGTTTGAACATTGCACTGGGATATAAGGGCAGCCACTTGAACAAGAGCAGTGGTTGAATTAGGGCTGAGAAACGTATTCCTGGCTAGTTTCAAGTTCTAAAAAAGAACTTTAAAAAAGGTACAAATGAGGCTAAAAGAATTTAAGCTATTTTTCCAGTTTTTCTGCTAACTCCTTTTCCATCTCCTCATCTATCTTCTAATTGTACTACCTTATGAATGAGTGAGCAATAAAAGAAGTATGCGGTGGCTGAGAGAGAAACTCAAGATAACAAGATAATACAAAATGTAAGCCAAAGCTTAAGCAAAACTGGAAGTTAAGATGTAGATCTGAACATAGAAGTTTCTCCCATCTGAACTTTAGGGCAGTCTTTAGATAGTTTGCACAATAAACTAATTCAAAAACAGTGTAGTTTGCATCCATCAAAATCTTGGACCTGTACTTTCTAAGAGTTTTAGTCCTGTCTGCAGACCACATGTGATGGCACTTGACTCAGACCAAAATAAAAATCAAGCAATTTTAAAGCCTTTTAAATTCCTGTCTTCACTGAAGGGGGGTAGGGGAAGAACAATGAGTAGAGAAGCAGCTACAAACTATCCTAAGGTTAAGGCCATAGTGATTACTGTGCCTAGGTGATGCAGGAACAGACTCAAGATCAGAAGATAACAGAAAAATAAGTCACTATGTGCAGTTTTTTAAACAACATGTTTTAAGGCTGCAGAGAACAGAATCGAGCTGGTTTTGCCAGTGCCAGTGCACTACTTGAGATCTGCTGGCTGCATGACCACAGATATGCTCGGTCTCCTTGCCACTCCCAGTTTATGTGGAGAATTTAGACTGGAAGTCCCAAGCACACATATTTAGCTATTGAGATGGACTTTTTTCCTTCCGGGCAGCTGCCATTTTCAGCAGTAACAAGGTCTGCATGGTAAACGTCCAAATGTTTCCAAGCATCCAGAACTGAAGGGGGGTTATAACAAAGGGTTAATTCAAAGTTCCCTATCACTGACCTCCCTCCAACCTTCTAGGCTGCCCAGGTTTGGAGCTGTGCAGATCAGCTGGGGTTTTTCAGGAGAAAAATTATGTGGCCACTCCCTGAACCCAGATAATCCCTCTGGCTGGGTTTTCTACTGCTGGTATCTGCCAGGTTAGGCAGAATTTAATCATCAAAATTATTGTGGTCTCTTTCAAGCAAAGACCAGTAGGAAATTAATTTCTGGAATTAGGTATGTTTTCTAGCATTAACCCAATGTAGCTGCTATCTGAGGTCAGTTACAGGGTTCAGAAAAGACAGCAGGGACTAAGCTTGTCTCCAGTACTATTTATCAAAGACTGGGTTGGTAAGCAAACAGCAGGAGGGAGAAGATACAAGGAGATGTGAAGGTTCAAGTGATGTGAAGGTTGAAGGGGATGTGAAGGTTGAAGGAGATGAAGCTTTTTACCTTTAAAAGGAAAACAATGACAACTCAAGAACAAGCAAGAGAGACTCCTACAAAGAACAGAACGTGAAACAGGGTGGAGCAAGCCATGATGTTGAGGTGTTAGAGACACACTTAGAGGATCAAGCAGGTAGAATTTTTTTGGCAAGAATTAGTGACAAAACGTGAAAGCAATCCTCATCTTTAATCACAGAATCTTACCCCTTGTGGTCCAAGACATGCCTCATTTTCTGGTAAAGTAGATGAAGCATTGTGTATGCTCCATTATCCATGTGAGAGGAGGTAAGACACTTCAAGCCATCTAGAAAGCACAAAGAGCTTGACTATGGTGTGTTACAATAATAACTGGAGTGTTAACCTGCAACTCACAGAATCATGAGACCATTGGAAAAGATCTTGAAGATCATCTAGTTTACCCAACTATTAACCCAACTATGAGGTCTCTTCCAACCTTGATAATACTGTGATACTGTGAACATTGACAGTCCTTAACTAAACCGTATCTCAAGCAGATAATGCCTATATGAATAAATGATCAGCTGCTCTACACTGTTGATTCACAGGACACCAACAGGAGGATAAGCATTGATAGAGTTTACCTGCTTTTTCATACCTTGCACCTACTTCTGTCCTTTTCAGGTGTGAGAAGCAGTTTATTTTTGAATGTTTACAGAAATCAAGTTCTAGTACCTGTTGTTGAACATGCCAAGCATCCAGTATGAACATTTCATGTAAAAGTGGGATTTTCTGCCAGTTCCTAATTTCACTGCCATATGCCAGAAGTGGCCACACCACACAGGTTTGAAGCATGGTAAAATCATACTGCACACCAAAGTGAATAGTTAAGGAGGGTCTTGTTTCATCTTTAGTTCATGAACTGTGACTTTAGGCAAAGTTATCCTCCCTGCTTAAGTCAAAGCACAAATGGGGAATCAGATTTGCAGGCAGCACTCAATTGACACCCAAAAGCATTTACTACCAGGCATTACATTATTATCAGGCAAGCAAAAGCAAAACCCATAGCTTTGGTGGGAACACAGTCTGTGTCTGCTGGCAACTCATACTGGAAAGCAAATCCATCCTTGAATGTCAGTCAACGTGCATCATGCTTCTATATTAAAAAAAAATATCAATAACCTTGTTTTCTTTAAAGAAACTTTAACCTATATTAATGGCTTGTTCTTTGTTCTGCCAAATACAGATCCTGGAAGAAAACATGAAGTTAGAGTGCAAGTGTCACGGGGTCTCAGGGTCCTGTACCACTAAAACGTGCTGGACGACTCTGCCTAAATTCCGGGAGCTGGGCTACATCCTTAAGGACAAATACAATGAAGCTGTTCAAGTTGAACCAGTGAGAGCAAGTCGTAACAAGCGTCCAACCTTCCTCAAAATAAAGAAGCCACTTTCCTATCGCAAACCCATGGATACAGATTTAGTGTACATAGAAAAATCTCCCAATTATTGTGAAGAAGACCCTGTCACTGGCAGTGTGGGAACACAGGGAAGAATGTGCAACAAGACAGCCCAGCAGTCCAATGGCTGCGATCTGATGTGCTGTGGTCGAGGTTACAATACTCATCAATACTCAAGAGTGTGGCAGTGCAACTGCAAATTTCACTGGTGCTGCTACGTTAAATGCAACACATGCAGCGAAAGAACAGAGGTATATACCTGTAAGTGAGCACATGGCCGGGCAAACTAACATGGCCCCGGCTGTCAATACATTTGCACATGCACTCAACATATCTACGCAAGACTGTAGGAAAGACCTGCTCTCCCAGAAGAAACGGTGATGAATTGAGCCCTCTTTGTTCTCATGTTTCATTGCATATGCAGATACACATTTCAGACTCTTATGAAAGTCAACCAAGAAACAAAAACACACAAACCCCACACTGAGCCACCTGGCACGCAAAATTGAGAGGAAAAATATCGTCTCAGTTAAGCTGCACCTCTAAAGCATTGACTGCCTTGTGAAGAGACACCAGTCAGAGCAAAATCTCTGAACATGGCAACTAACTCTTGTTTTGGAAAACAGATGGTGGAAAACTTCAGTGTACAAGGAGCAGGGAGAGGTAGGGCAGAAATCCACGAAAAAGGGCTTTGCACAGGATGGGATGGACAGTTTCCCATCATGAACTGCCCATGCGAGTGTGTGGATGACTGAGATCTAAAGCTTCTACACTTGTGAAAAGCTTCTGCTGGTCTTGTCCATCTTTCCACTTCATACCATTTGCTACACCAAGTAGAACTGTTGAAGTTTACTGTAGACACTGCTTTTATTTGCCTTCTGTGTGTGTGCGTGTGCGTGCTGCAGATTTTAGCACAGGGATTTGGGACACTTGGGCATAATAATAGCAATATTTAACAATTTATTCAGATAAAACTAATATTAATTTATTTAATTAAAAAGAACTCTACCAACATTTTTGGGACTATTCTGCAATTAAAGTAGATAGCTGGCTTTCTTTGTGGAATAATTTTGTAGAAACAGCAAGGAAAAAACTGGAGCTATATATATTATTCTTGAACTAGGATATTTCTATTAGTTGGACTTGCGGGATATGTTCTACAGGACTAGATGTTTAAGTACAAAAGCTGGCGTCTTTATATATACCTGTACATACACAAACATACACTGTTGTTTTTGGGGTTATTGTTTGTTTGTTTGTTTTCTCCTGTTTGCTGCTAGTTGTCTGGAACAAAAGTCAAGCGGTAGGGGTTACCAAACTTTACCAGGTTGGGTTTTTTGTTTTGTTTTTTGTTTTTTTGGTTTGGGTTTTTGGTTTTCCTTCAAATAAAAGAAAGAAGCATTTTGAAAACTGTCTAAAAATAAGAAAATCCAGACAAACTTCCATCTTTTGGAAAAATCAACCATAGGATAAGAGAGTATATTTTGTAAAAGACTATTTTTATATAAATATTTTATTTATACTACGTCTGCTTGTTCAACCTGTACTTTTTCTCAAAACAGGCATACAATTTGTAATTCTTAGGCTATTTAACATAGAAAGGGTCATTAGTTTGTGGACACAACAGCAGCAAGCTGGGTGCATTCAGCTACAATTGGTGGATGTGTCAGAAAGCAGAATGAACCTTCTCTCCGGATGTGTGTACAAACTGGCTCTTTTCCTGCAGCTCGCTTTGCAGAATATGCAAAACAAGAACAGGGTATGTAGCATCAATTTTGTCACATGGCTTGAATTTCTGATTGGTATTAAATGGATGCTCATTTATCCCATTCAGGGAAAAAAAATCCGATTAGCTTCCCACATGCATCAGTCATTAAACTGTGGAGTTATGACTAGCAAATGTGCTGTGTGCGCTGTCAGTTAAACCTCTATATTGTGTTACTGTCAAATTTGATTTTAATCAGTGGAAGACTGTAGACTATGACTGTAAAAACTAGCATGACACACATAGTCTGCTTCTCATAGATAGGATACAAAGCTTACTTTTTGTCCAACTCTTTTTGGTATTTACATTGCTCTTTCCCCCAAAAAGGCTGGAGCTCAAAAATCCAGAAATACACCTAGGCAAAATTAAAGAATACTCACTCATTTTTCAGAACTCAACCAAGCCATTTTACATTCCATTTATTAGTGTATTTCCTTTTTATTGCTGCTAATTTCTTCAGATATTTGAGTGGCAAATATTTCTCTGTTTTATAGTCATTCCATTCCTCCTGCTTGACGTGTTTGTGGCAGATAAAAAAACCGATCTAATTTAAATGTTCTTTTTCATTGGGTAAGAAATATGGCCCAGCACTACTGATGATACTGCATGTTCTGTCTGGAACAGACCAGATTCTTCCCTACTTCCAGACTACAGGATCTCATGCCTTTAATGAGACTAAGAGGGGCATTAGTAAAGGAAACAATCCACCCTCCAACATGCAGCACATGTCCCTGACTTCCGCTGATGATAGCATGTGTTACACGCAGCAGATGATACAGCTACATCTTGCGTCCATTGAAGCAAAACTCCCACCAAAGACTGTGAAAACAGAGGAAGTTTTCAGAGAGAGTAAACACAAGCATCAAAAAAGATGGTGAGATGTTCTACTGTAACAGCTTAACATTTTAGAACTTGTCTGAACTTAGCAAGTTGGGTTTTTAACTCGCTTCTCGTACATCAGTTATTTATGTAAGAACTCAAGCTTGTGCAGTCCCTGACCCTAGCAGTATGTATCACAGTATCACAGTATCACAGTAATTATAAGGTTGGAAAAAACCTTAAAGATCATCCAGTCCAACCTAAATCCAAATAAACCAAGTAAACCTAACATCTAGATCATGCCACTCAGCACCTCATCCAGCCTAACCTTGAATACCTCCAGGGATGGTGACTCAACCACCTCTGTGGGCAGCCCATTCCAAGACTCGATCACTCTTTCAGTGAAAAATCTTTTCCTAATGTCAAGTCTAAACCTCCCCTGATGGAGCTTAAGACTATGACCCCTTGTCGTGTCTCCAGTGGCCAGGGAGAAAAGACCAACCCCTGTCTGACTACAACCACCTTTCAGATAGTTATAGACAGCGATAAGATCACCCCTGAGCCTCCTCTTTTCCACACTAAACAAACCCAGCTCCCTCAGCCTCTCCTCACAGGGCTTATCCTCCAGCCCCTTTACCATTCGAGTTGCCCTTCTTTGGACTCGTTCCAGCACCTCGACATCCCTCTTAAACTGAGGGGCCCAGAACTGAACACAATACTCCAGGTGTGGTCTAACCAGTGCCGAACACAGGGGAAGGATAACCTCCCTTGACCTGCTGGCCACACCATTCTTAATGCAGGCCAGGATGCCACTGGCCCTCTTGGCTGCCTGAGCACACTGCTGACTCATGTTAAGTTTACTGTCCACCAGTACCCCCAAGTCTCTCTCCACCCGAGAACTCTCTAAGAACTCCATTCTCAGCCTATAGTTCTGCCTGGGATTGTTATAACCAAACTGCAGAACCCGACACTTAGACTTGTTAAAACTCGTCCTATTGGAGTCTGCCCATCTCTCCAGTCTGTCCAGGTCCCTCTGCAGGGCCCTCTAACAGATCAACACGGACTCCAAGCTTGGTGTGATCTGCAAACTTGCTCATGATGGGCTCCATCCCATCATCAGTATCATCAAATCATCATGTAATCCGGGTTAAACACAGTTTCACTGCAAACCTGCCATTTAATACAAGAGACAATTGGATGCAGTTCTGACATCAGTTTGGGATATCGAAACAAAATTATTAACATAATTTAGTTTTAAGCTTAGGATTTGTCAATATAAAGCAATTTTGGGGGAGTAACTGAGTCACTGCTTTTTGTTTGTCTAAATTCCACACATTGAGAATCACTAAGACATAAAATGCAATGACGTACATATGGTATGGATGTTAACCCCAGCGCTATTCTGGTTAAATAAGCCTGATCTATCACTTAATACCAGAATCTCTCCCTCTTCCCCCTCCAGTTTGTGTTGGATTTTTACTTAGCGGATATAATGTCATAGTCAAAAGTGTGTTTTTTTCACCAGTTAGAGTTATTTTGCAAATGACTACTTTTGCATCATGTTTTTACCATAGAAAAATAATCTGTGAAACTCCTGCTTCCTGTATATTCCCGTATGCAGTGACGTGCGATGTACAGCTAGCATATTCATTATTGAAGGACAAATATCTTTAAACAGTTTTACTCACAACAATAAAGAACTGGATGCTCAATGAAATGTCTTCGGTACACATTTGCCCTGTACTTTACAATATTACTAGTGATAGGATGAGGGACAATGGTTGTAAGCTGGAACATAGAAGGTTCCACGTCAGCCTGAGAAGGAACTTCTTCGCAGTGAGGGTGATGGAGCACTGGAACAGGTTGCCCAGGGTAGTTGTGGAGTGTCCTTCACTGGAGATGTTCAAGGCCCACCTGGATGTGTTCCTGTGTGACTTGGTCTAGGTGATCCTGCTGTGTCAGGGGGATTGGACTAGATGATCTTTCATGGTCCCTTCCAATCCCTAATGATTCTATGATTCTATGGTTCTATGATACTGATGATCAGTGCATTAATTAAAAAAAAGTCAATTGGCTATTAATTGGAGTAACAGTTTGGAAACTGAATTACAGAGTGAGGAAAACAAAATGTTGCATTCAAATCGAAATAGTATTTGAAAAATAGCCTGAGCTGTATCACCCTAGATAGGAGAAATCTGGCCCATCAGAATCTGCCCTGAGTCTGGAGTTCACTGGTCATTTGCTGAATGGGCTCGAATAGCACAAAGAATAAACAGGAGAAGGAGAAAGATTTACAATGTTGTAGATATTCCTTCCCCGGACAACAGCTTGTTCTTTGTCATCAAGGATAGAAGAGCTCTGTTTTTACTTGGCAAAGAATCCACAATAGCAGTGAAACGCACACAACTGCGGAACAATACCGATCTCAAATGAAAATATCTTTTCATCTCTACTAACCGAGGGAAGCACTGGATTGCTGTCCACAGGAATAACCAAGCTGAGGCTGTCAAAGAAAACACATTCAAGAAGCAGGAAGAGTAAGAGAAGGAGAAAGCGAATGAGAACAAGCACAATTGCAAGTTGGGAAGCTATTATTTCTGAAATCTCACTTCCTCATGTGATAGCGCAACCCTGATTAATGGAAATGAAACAGTTCTACCTTGGAATTCCTAAGCAAGGTTTAAGGATTTTACCTCTTGGCCTTTTTAAAAGGACATCTAATCTGAATATGATTAGCTTGAATACTCTATTACCTACATAAAACATGAATCAGTCGATGATTAAGTTTTCGTTGCCATGTATGCACAAAGCTAATGGAGATATGTCTTTCAACAATGATAATTAAACTGAAAACATCCTTAAAACATACTTGTAAGTGGCTCATTTGGTAAAATTATCATAAGGATATGTAATTACTCTGGCAAGAAAAAAAGGGACACATTCTCTAGCACACAAGGCTCTTTGTAACTATCCCATGGATTACAAAACTGTTTGTTTTAGATTTAGAACATTTAGAAATCAATTTGTTGAACACAGAAACACTGCAGACTGCAGTCAAGGTGCAAGTCCTCACATTAAGTTTCAGAATAAGTCTTTTTAACAACATGTGTAGATTTGTCATTATAACAGATACCAGGAAAAAGGCACTGTGAATATCCAAAAGGGGTGTATTAACCAATACAACCCTTTCTCCCCAGTTTGTAACCCCAAGAATTTGATGGAGCAAGAAGCTCTCAAACTTCATTGTTGATAGAAGTACTAAGTTGCAGATTCAGTGACTGACGTGTCTAGACAGGGCTGGCCAAACCTGGCAGCTACTGTTGCTGTCAACCAACAGTGGTACAGAACAGTCAGAGTCAGGCTTGAATGTCCCAAAACTGTCTGTAACTGAACCAAGTGCAGGAATTTTATCCCACAGCAGAACTTCAGATGATGAACTCATCTAGATTCCAAAACACTCTTCCTTAATTCAGGGTTTTCTCCAATAGTTGTCACCACTGCAGGTGACCTAGTTGGTTCACATTCTGGTCAAATTTGCACTGATGATTTCTACAAGGTGGGCTCTTTAGTTTTAATACAAATACAGGGAACCTTGCCTCTAGGAACAAACAATAACACATGATAAGTCAAAATGGTGAAGTACTTGGATCTAAAGGACTCCAGGCATTTGAAGAAGGATATAAGAACTTTGTAACTTTCATATACAGAGGTGATGCTGGAAAAACCTAAAGGCTTCTTCTGATGCTTTAGAATTTCATGAAATTACTGACATTTCCACAGTGTTGTTTTACGTATTCACAGATTCACCAACAGCACATATCATAGAATTTGGGAGGTCAGAAATCAATCGAGGAGAAATCTCCATTCTAAGTTTAGCAGAATATAATTATTGCTTTCACGTTCATATAATTCCTTGCCTTGATCTTGTATTTTTGTTAGCAAATTAACTACATTACACTCTTGACAGGAAAGTTGTCTGCTTTGTAAAGAGATTTGACATCTCTAGGAGAAGGTGAGATTATATATCATATATACCTTGGTGAAATGTTCCCAGGCTTGTGTGTGTACAAAAAACCCCACCCCAAAACGAGATAAAGATACAATTAGCTCCACTTACCTATGATTATTAACACAGGCATACTCTCTTACCACAGAAGACCTGACCGTAGTTTCTGTGTTTCCTGTGCTGACTTTCATCCTTTCCCAACACCCCCCAAATACACGTATGCACAAACATTCCACTAGTGGTGAATCATCATTTATAAGCATGCTCAGAAGTCTTTCTTGGGAACAACACATCATGCACAACTCTCTGGTGCAGCTGTACCATTTCCCCTTTTTACCAGTACGCCTGCCTGCAGCATGAATGTGCTTGTTAGCTGATGTTCTCTCAGCACTTAAGAGTTTTAGCTCTCTACCGAGCTCTCTGATCCATTCCCACTGACTAATGGCTTCTGTCTTGATTTTTGTTCTGTGTGTGGAGATAATACCATACAGGAGGACGACACAACATGAAAAACCACTCATCCTCTGGGGACCGTTGATTTTTCAGACCAATGCACAAAATACGGAATTACCCCAGCCATCTAGGACATCACGTCCTACCAACTCAACTTTTCAATATTATTGAGAAAGCTGCACTAGCAGTTTTTCAAAACGGAGTGGACCAGAAAAGGTGATGGGATGCATTTGCAGAAGAAATGGTAGTAAAAACCTGTAAAGAGACATTGTAGAGTTTTGTTCTCCATCTAGTAGAGCTCTCAATGTGACTTCACATGAACTATACCACGGGTAGTGCTTAATATTACCTGTTCATCACACTTACTCATTGTTCACAACCCTTTTCCAGTGACTAATCGTTCTTATTCTCTCAGTGGTATTAAGCTTTCTTCACTCACATGATGTTGGCAAACACTCCTTTAATTATTAATATTTTACAAGTTAATTTCCTTCCAGGATTTGTTATACCATCTTGCCCTTTATCCTAAACTGCTTTCATTACTTACACTACAAGAAGCCATAAATGCCATAAAACTCCTAGCATTTTGATGACCAAAAAAGACCACACAAATTATATTTGGCCCCACAGGGTTTACAAATAAATTAACACAAAACCCATTAGAGAGGTTCCAGGTATTGTCCCAAGGGTTACTTTCTACTACTGCATACTCTGATACACCAGGCTGTGTGGTGCAGCAGACACGCTGGAGGGAAGGGATGCCATCCAGAGGGACCTGGGCAGGCTGGAGAGGTGGACACAAGCCAACCTGATGGGGTTCAAGAAGACCAAGTGTAAGGTCCTGCATCTGGGTCGAGGCAATCCTAGGCACAAGTACAGGCTGGGCAGTGACTGGCTGCAAAGTAGCCCTGAGGAGAGGGACCTGGCGGGGCTTGTGGACCAGAGGCTCCACATAAGCCAGCAGTGTGCACTTGTGGCCCGGAAGGCAAACCGGATCCTGGGCTGCAACAGGAGAAGTGTGGCCAGCAGGTCGAGGGAGGTGATTCTCCCCCTCTACTCCNCCCTCTCTACTCTGCTCTGGTGAGACCCCACCTGGAGTCCTGCATCCAGTTCTGGAGCCCTTATTACAAGAAGGATGTGGACGTACTGGAGTGAGTGCAGAGGAGGGTCACAAGGATGATCAAGGGCTGGAGCACCTCTCCTATGAGGCCAGACTGAGAGAGTTGGGGCTGTTCAGTCTGGAGAAGAGGAGGCTCTGAGGTGGCCTTATTGTGGCCTTCCAGTATCTGAAGGAGGCCTACAAAAAGGCTGGGGAGGGACTATTTAGGATGTCAGGCAGCGACAGGACTGGGGGCAATGGACCAAAGGTGGAGATAGGTAGATTTAGAGTGGATGTGAGGAGGAAGTTGTTCACTGTGACAGTGGTGAGAGCCTGGAATGGGTTGCCCAGGAGGGTGGTTGAGGTCCCGTCCTTGGAGGCCGGGCTGGATGAGGCTCTGGCCAGCCTGATATAGGGTGGGGTGTCCTTGCCCATCTTAGGGGAGTTGGAACTGGATGATACTGTGGTCCCTTCTAACCCTGACTGACTGTATGAATTGGTCTGGGTGATCCTGCTGTGGCAGGGGGATTGGACTAGATGATCTTTCGAGGTCCCTTCCAATCCCTAATGATTCTATGACATCTTCACTGTGGAGCACAGATTCTTCTCTGGGCACAGCATCTTGAAAAGTAATTCCTACCAAACCACATCAGACTGCTTTTTAGTATGGTCAGAGAAAAGCAGTTCATTGGATAGGAACTGGTCTAACTAGGAGACAGAGAAAGAAAATGGAAAGCTAAATTAATGGTCTATTACAAATAGAGTACATAGAATGCATTGGGTTGGAAGGGACTTTTGAAGGTCATCTAGTCAACCCCCTTGATGGAGTAAGCAGGGTCATCTACTGGATTTCCTACTGGCTCAGATTGCCCAGAGCCTCATCCATCCTGGCCTAGTATGCCTCCAGGAAATGCATCTCAGAAATGCTTTGGAAAACAGGGGAAAGGAACAAGCATGGGGCAAACTCCCTGAAAACTCAGCGCCTGGAAGACACATTATGGAGTCCACCAGGGAACATTGAGAGGACTTGTCAGATATTTGCTAAAGCTAAGCCTTCACATAGTACAATGTGATTTGGCTTAAGCCAAATCCAGACATCTATTCCTCTGAACCAACAGGAAACCTTTTTGTGAGTTGTTTCTCACACTTAATTTCTTTCTTAGCAACTTTTCTTTTGCATATAGATCCATGGAAGTAAGCACTATGGGCACTACACATGTAATCAAATCTGAAATTATATAAGTCTGAACTGTTTTAAGCTACAGAATATATTAAATACCCAGTACTTTGAGAAAGAAGTTAAAAAGGACAGAGAAGACACAGACATCAGTGATGGACCCTAGTATCACCACACAGGACTGAAAGACAGGTAAGTTATCACCAAAAAAAAGTGTTTTCACTTATTACCAAAAAGCAATCAGGATAATTCCTTTTGGCCTTCTATAATGCTGCGGCGTCAAGTTGTACAAACGTTCTGCACTGCGCCTGGCTCCAGGCAGTCACTATTATTCCCTTCAACAGACAGGAAATCAGGAGCCACAAAGCACAAGAGGGTTGTCCAGTTGTCCACAAAAGAACTCTGTGAAAGCATTAGGACTAGGGCACAGATTTCTCAGCTTTTGCCACCATGTTCTAAAGAACACAAACAATGACTGATTTACCTCCTTTTCTAAAATACATATCCAGATTTCAGCGCTTTGGAGAGTCTTCACTGTATGTAGTAGGGTCACTGTATGCTCTGTGTAGCTGAAGCAAGGAGACTCCTTCTCAGGCTCATTAAATTCTAAACACACAGTAATTAATATTGCCTCTGCATTAAGTATGAGTCATGAAGCAGGGAAATCACAGAAACTTGGTCTCATGTTTTGTCTCCCTAAGTCAAATGATTAACAAGGATATGAGGCAAAGGAGGTAGCAGAGAATAGGCTTTTTGAATCAGAGGGTGTGATCAGCAGTTCTGTAGAGGGAACAAATAGCCAAGCTGAAACTTGGGACAAAGTCTGAGGGTCTCCATAAAGCAAAGGCAAGTTGCTGAGAAGCTTCACCATGGACAGTGTATTTCAAATGGTTAGCAAGTGTTGTAATGGAAAGCAGTTAACAGGACATTTGCTAAACCACATTGTATTTTCTGCCACCAAAAGAGAGGGATGTGCAGTGACTCACTTGGGTCAATGAGTTGTACAAAGTAAGTACAAGTTGTGAGAGTTAGAATAGAAGCTACAAAAGCTAATAAATGGATTGAAGCCTTCCTGAGAAATTAGAAAGGCAATTTATCCGCCTCTGTCCCTCTTTTTGTATGCGGCTTGGGTACCAGTTAGAATATTTTGATGCTTGCCCATCTTAAGTTGTAGGCTACATGAGCTGAATTCAGATTAAACAGTAAAGAAAAAACCTGCAACTTCCCAGAATATATATTGTGTTTATTTAGGCCAGACCAGCTTAGATGAAAGTGCAAAATCAATCAAAGTCTAAAAGGAAGCTGGCAAACCATTAGTGCCTCAGCACATCCTTGCTGAGCTTCCTCCGTGGGAAAGACAATGGTAAGGGCTGAGAAATTCTGAGCATTTTTAACAAAACATCGGTTCATATCATAATGAGATGAGATAAGGTGATACAGAGTTTTTAATTAATGAGTACACACCAAAGCTGTCATTTTGATGACTTGTTTGGGCAGCAGTGGTAGTGGCTGGGTGATAGATTCTTCTCCCTTTATCCTGCCACAATGACATCTGCTTTATTCACAGATCAGCCACCAGTTGCTACAACAACGCCAGAGTGCTTTAGAAAATGTTGCTGAGCTGCTGAGAGAATCTTGGCTACCCATTAGCAAAATGTTAACTATGCAAAACCAAACAGCCCTTAGTTTTGTTGTAGTAAAGAAGTCAAGGCTCCCAATAAGTAAGAATGTCAAAAAGAATTTACATTCAAAAAGTAGAGAAGGGCTTTAACCCATGATATCACCATGATTCAAAAATCACCCTGGAATTCATTAGTGAGACATTAGGCCTGAAGAACAGAGAAACAAGTTTTAAAAAGAAAGAACAAATACACTTTCCTCTGAGCAGCTTGTGGTCTGCAGCATTTTAACGTGTCCCTTGCCCTTTTTCTTTTCCTGTTCATTGTCCTAGATTTTTACACAGTAATCCTTTCCTAATAGGGTTTATTTATTTTTATTTATTTCTTCTCTTCCTGCTTAGCACTTTGAGGAGACATTAGGTGATGTTAAGCTGTGCTAGGAAACTGATTTGGCTGCCAGTAAAGTCCCTCGCTTACACTTCAGTAGGAGGTGAGAGAACCCAACAATCCAACATATTCCTTAGAAAGCCAATTGTAGGAAAGCATCGAAAGGCTTTTGTCAGAGGAATAGCTTTGTCCTCCAGCCAAAGAACGCAGCAGCACTTTTGAGAGCCAAGCAAGGCACGCCATGCCTGAGGGACCAGCAGCAGAGCTGGGAACAGGTGAACATCCCCCAGGTAAGTTAACTAGGGATGGCAGAGTGAAGCCACTTGGCCAAAGACGCTGAAATCTCCAGCTGCTAAAGTAGTTACTTTGTGGAAGAGGCATCCCAGCTGAAATGTTTAGAGTGAAACTCCTCCAATTTCTAGGCAAGTGCTGCTTGTCATCTCCCAAGTGATTCATGTCAGGCTGCCTGCCACTGATGATGGTGCTAATATACGTCAGACAGCATCTCACAGTGAGAGGGTTTCCCCTGCTCCCAGTCCCTGCTCTCCCTTGAAATCAAACAGGTCTATCAGTCTTGGTCATAATTTTTCATCCACCTCAAACTTAAGTGAATATAATTCTTAATTTGTTTTCCAAATGACTCAGACAATTTTCTTCTTTTTGTCTCCCCAGCAAAATCAAATCGATTTTACAACGTGTTGTACTTCAAATTTAACTTCATTAAATGTTTATAACATTAAGAGACTAATGACATAAGCCTTGTCTGTGATATTTATAGGCTTTATGAAAAGACTGAAGACCTGAAAGGGACTGAACTCCAGGCTAATTCTCTGAGAATTAATTTCAACAGCTGTCCTTATCTATAGAACACAAACCACTACTAGTATTTCAGGGCTCTCACGTTAATTTAAGTGCAGGTTTATCAACCACACTGACCATTGAAGTTGGAAATTAAACCAGCCCACAAAAGATCATATGTGTAGTGTTTTTCTGTCACAGTAAATAGGTCCTAGTTGTTAATCTAATGGTCTAGTTATATAGCCAAGAGATTTTAAGCCACCAATTACTGGAAATAGCAATTTTTACTGTATTCGAAACACTTGTTTTAGTTCCCTCCTCAAAGTGATTTACTGGGTGGCATGTGCCCCAGCTTTATGAGGTTTTTTTATTGTCTAAATACAAACCCAGATTTTCAAAGGAAGAATGCACCTAGATTTCCCAGACTGACTGTGTGACTTGGTCTGGGTGATTGGGGGAATCTAGGGGGATTGTGAATCTAGGGGGATTGGACTAGATGATCTTTTGAGGTCCCTTCCAATCCCTAATGATTCTATGATTCTACGATTTTGCTACTCACCACCATCTCATGTAACTACCAAAAGTCTGTTTGTCCTCCTATGTCGTGACTTTTCTGATTCTTCTACAGATTCCTTCTAGAACAGCTGATCATTAGGCCACGGGAATTAAAGGGAGATTGTGAATACTCACACTAATGCTAAATAGGCACGAGTTGAATTCTATTCCAGTGCAATGTTAATTTTCAACAGAGTACAACTGGGAAGTGGCATGGGGTGTTTTTCAGTTGGGTTTTCTTTCAGCATTTTTGAGGTTTTTTTCTTTTTTGTAGTTCACAGTTTAATCAGAGCTTCACAAGTACCAGAGGAAAAGCATATTCGGAAGCTGTTTGCTGCAGGAAGCCACACTCAATAGGGCACGTAACAGTAGGATGAGGGGTAATGGTTTTAAACTACAAAAGAGTAGATTTAGATTAGACATCGGGAAAAAAAGTTCTTTAATCTGAGGTTGGTGGATCCCTGAACAAGTTGCCTAGAGAAATGGTTGAGGCCTCATCCCTGGAGACATTCAAGGTCAGGCTTGATGGGGCTCTGAGCAATCTCTCAGTCTCTGGGTCTGCTGAGTGATGGCCCTGGTTCGACTAGATGACCTTTGGAGGTCCATTCCAACCCTATGATTCTGTGATTCCTGATGTGTGCATTTGAGCCTGCCTTGAGCGCTATCTGTCCTGATCACCCAGGGAAAGCATGAAAAGAACCATACTTCTGGCTCTGTTGCCTACAGAGAGAAATTAAGGGAAATAGGTGTGTAACAGGTGTCTAGTGGGTTGTTTAAATGTTTTAATGTGTTGGATCATACAGAGTCACAGATTGGTAGGGGTTGGAAGGGACCTCTGAAAATAACCTACTCCAACTTCTCTATCAGAGTACAGTTTCCTTCTTCACCTTCCTAGCTTCACCCAGGAATATCAGCAGACACCTTAGCGTAACTGAGCAATGGACTAAACTGGATTTCAGCTGGTCTCACATACATCTGGGATAAGCACATGGACTGTTCTGTTAGACCTAATGCAGTTTGAGACTCAGTTCAGCAGCTCAGCACTCTTATTCAACTGAGTGGCAATTCACTCAGTGTTTCATATTTTCAGAGGCTAAAATTCACTCCCAAATTTACAGAAAGAGCACAGCACAAAAAGTAATTTTCAAAAGGACTCTCTGTATCTCAGGTCCAGCAAACAAAGAGAAAAGCAGCATTCGCCAGCATTGTTGTCATGACCACAGATTGAAATCCCTATCTTCCACACATATGCTATGTAATCTGGGAAAAGTCCAAAGAGCATACTTAAGAAGCCACTAATACCTGATCATAGCCCAGAGCCTGGAGTGAGAAGCGGAAGTGGTTGCGCTGGCTCAGCCCCGGAGCCATTCTGCTCAGTGATGCAGCACCAGTGGGTGCCGTACTCGCTCGCCCACAACCAGCCCACTCCAACCACCCTTCTCTCAGCTGTCCCCTCATGTGTATGTGCAGCAGCACAGGCAAAGAGGGCAGTTTCTTCCACAACTACCCAGTTAAAATACAGCATTCATGTTCACGGCCCTATGGACTGTTAATATCAGTTAATTATACAGTAGAAACTTTATTTCCTGAAAAAGCGTATTTGCCTGACTGAGAGGTATGGATAACATCTTCATCTGCCAGATACAGGATTAGCTTTGACAGAGTTATGTTTACAAACATAAAATTTATCGCTTTTTAAAAAAAAATGGCACCTGTGTACACCTGGAACAAGACAGTAGCTAATGATTTATATGAGACAGTAACAATGGCTGCTTTTGATGGAACTATGCCATAACTTAGTGTCTGTTACTCTGCCCTATTGGGTCAAGACAACACATCAGTCAAGTAAATCACTTAAGTAAATTATTGAGAACTTAAATTGACTTTTTCTACATAATATGTAATTACTTCCTTGAACCAACATTCCCTTACATCACCGACCTAAAAAGCTTTCTATTTATTTTTTAACTGAATATTGATTGAATTTAAATTACAGCCAGCACATACCATTTATCTGAAGTTCAGATTCTAGGGAACAAACTTCCCAATAACTTCGTTAACCTTTGCTTGCAGTTTCTTGCCATCTACACGCCCACATCACTCACCACCGCAAGCCTCAGAGCTGCAGATTTGTCCATCGCGTTCACTACACAAATGAGCCTGATGCATCTCCTGAAATCTACAGTGCCAAGACACTTGAAACTGAATTGCTGGGAGGCCTGGAAATGCAGAAGGTAGTGCAGCAGTACAGAGAAAGATGAAAGACATGTTTGTGACATGTTGTCACCAGGATGGTGTGAAGCAATGAAGATTTTTGCTGTAGCCAGCAAGAGAGTTAAAGCCCAGAAGTGAGAATTAGAAGTGTAAAATCTACAGTCTCACAAGGGTGTATCTGCTACCAACTATGTCTACACTGCTATCACGAGTCTAGAGGAAAAACCAAATGTGCACAGGTTTCTCATGTCATTTCAGAAATCAACAAGAGAAGTTCTGGCAGATCAGATTCTGCTCCTGAGCTCTCGTCCCTACGTCAAACACAGGGTGCATGTGCATGGCAGTACAACAGTGTCAGAGCCCACATTCCCGAGTCGGAGAAAACCGGCCGAGGTCAGCTGCTCTGAGCGGATTTTCCACCTGTGATCTGTGGTGTGAAGGCAATTTTTTTACTAGGAAGTGAGCCTGTACGACTGGAATAATATCAGATGTTAGGAAACTCCCCTTCAAGTGATAGAGAGTTGTTGTGGCTCATCCTCAAAAACCCTCACAAAACTACCCTTCAGAAGCCTCTTTTTTAAAAAAATACTCTGTATTTTCTGCTCTTTGGGAGACAATCAAATGAAAACAAACATCAACCATTTTCCAAGGTGTGCATGGAAGTTTGGTGGAGGGTCAGAGAGGCAAGAAGGAGATCCTGGAGTCTTAGAAACAGTTTTCAACTTGGAATAGCCTCACAATAAAACCTCTCACACATAAATAGATCACATATACTGTGTGGTATAAACACTCCTTGAAGTTAAGTTTGAAATGGTGGTCAAGTGACCCTGGGCTGCAAAGTATGTCTGGCTTTAGGAAAGGCTGGGGACATGGCTGCAATGAGTAGCAGGAGATCAAATCTGTCAATGTGAAATATTTAATATTCCTTAGTCAGAAGTGTTCCAGGTTAAAATTGGTAGAAGGAGCAAACATAATTTTCTTAGTATTTTATTAGTGAGATAGGAAGATAATGGGAAACAGCAGCTAAAAGTACTTCTGCTAAGGCTAAGATATACATTACAGTCAGCACTATCACAGATGACACCCAAGGTCACAGGATTCAGTCACAGGAATTGATTAGCAATATTTACAACTCAACAAACTGCTTTAAGCAAGTGTGACAGGAGCTACATACAGGAAGGCTAAGGCTATAAACCAGCTCATCACTCTGTGAGCAGATAAATGTAGCTGGTGTGATCCTCAGCTCAAATAAATACAATTCCACTCTCCCAAGCTAATATTTTGTATGAAGCTGCAACTGTATGAGCCATGCAAAGCAAGAAGGGTGTTGTTAGCCAAGTTGCATGTTCCTGAGCTCTCTACTGACTAACGCTCACAGCAATCCCTTTGGTTCAAATGTGAAGTTAGAGAGAGAGTCGCTTTGCATTTAATTCAGCAAGCAAGGTCCTACTTGTATCTATTGCAACAGCATAAAGCAAACTCTCCCAGCACATCAGCAGACAAACCAGTGTGCTGTAGCTAAGTCAGCTCATGCCTGTATCCTGACAAGTTCTCGTTAGCAGTTACGGGCACTTGGACTGAACCTCTGTTCCTTAGTTTATGCTAGGTTAGTTGAATATGTCAGTGCAGACAGAAACCAGGGGATCCTCAAACAGGACTCGCTCCATAGGCTGCTTAAGGTCTGCAGAGACAAGCAGCTGGAGGAGAAAATGCCCCACCTGCCCGAATGGAGGATCTGTGATGGTGCAGCTCCTCCATGCAAGCCTCAGAAGAAACCTGGGGATAGGTGCACTCCCCAAACCTGCAGACAAGAGAGAGATGGAACTGGCTTTGGCTTAGGGCATGAGCCTGGCCCTGTGGCCAAGGGAGCTGCTCCTGTGCTGCTGATCCGTGCTCCATCTCACGCTCTCCAACCTCCTCTGCAGGCTGTGGGCTGGGCCCCCAAGTACCCACTGAGCTGCCTGAGGGGGAACTGCTTCCACATGCCCTGACCTCCTTGCTCAGCAGTGCCCAGATTTTCACCATAAAGGCGGCAGATTTTTTCAGTTACCAAAGGAGGTAAACCCCCTTTTCGTGTTATTGCATGTGCTGCAAGGTGCTTGTGGACTTTGACCAACTGGTTTGTACAGTCAGACATTTTCTCCTCCCTGTTGGAAATTCATTTTCTCATGCATTATGTTACACAGTAAATTGAATGTGGGTTTGTGGGGTTTTTTTCGCTAACCTTTATGAATCCTCTTGAGTGATCTGTGGATGGGATCAGCAAACAAATTTTGTTCTAGCTCTCCAAATCCTGACACATGAATTGATTTCAGCAGGACACATTAAGTGAATGATGGATCTCTGCCAAAAGGGCATGTAGGATTTTGCAAGGGGGAGGGGAAGAAGAAGGAGACTTTGCTTTCTCCCTTTTTTCTCCTTCTTAGCCAGTCTTGTTAAGAAAGGGCAAAAGCACTTAAATGCATTGCTCTCAAAGTAAATTGGTTTTCTTTTCTACCCTCTCAAAGTCCTTTTTCCTCTGGGCTTATCCCTTTGTCGCCTCCCTCATCCTTAAAGCAGAAAGAGATGAGATGTCTGCTTGCCTCTGGAACCACGGTTGCAGCCCCGCTCCACATTTCACGTGGAGCTTCCCTCAACCGTGCTGGCTTTGCCAGCTCTGCCTTTGCTTTCTAAGGCCCAGCTGACAGTTTCTCAAGCACATTAAGGCTGGCAACAAGAGTGCGGCTGTTGTAATAATGACACTAAGATCACAAGCTTGAGGGAGCTTATTCCCCTCCGTTCGCAGCTCTGTTGTGAAGTTTTCAGAGGCTGCAGTTGTTGCCCTGCTCTGTATGCCGAGCCAGAGCTTTCGATGCTAATTTGTTGGCACTGCAAACTCCCGCTGCAAACAATAGATCCCATGACCTTCTTCAGTTACAGATAACACAAACTACAGTTATATTTAAGTGGGATATTGGTTAACCTCAGTGGCTTGTGATACTTTCCTTTGACTCAATTTCTATCATTAATAAAGGGTTACGTTACAAAGGCACCTTGGAGTTCCTCGCAGGGAAATGTAGCCAACAAGCTCTTTCTTGTGAGCAGTTTTCTGCACCAAGCTTCTGTTTTAACCAGGCTGGGCATTACAAATGCTCTGTAACCCCTGCATGAATTAAGACATTAACAACACATTAAAACAGGTATTCTGCAAGGTGCTTTGAAAATTAGATGTGCCCTGCAATTGCTCTTATTGCTGCTGTCATTTTCAAGTCCTCTGAAGGGATTTGTGGACAGAATCATCACAAAAAAGCTGGTCCCACTCACCACATCCAGTGGGACTACTAGATAAATAAGGACCACTTATAAGAGAAATGGACTGAGGGCATATTTTTTTTTCCTTTGAGAGCGTGAGACACAACTACCTTAAATAAGAAAGACCCAGTTACCCTAGTATTTTTTGAAAGCTCAGTAGTGTTGCCTTCCATAATCAGAATCCAGTGCCTAGTGGTGACAAAGCCTCCCAGAGACCTGTTACAAGGCCGTGACAGTCAATACTTCAGGTGCTGTGGACAGCTGCAGAGCAAGCTGCTACAGATAAAAACAGCAACAGAGCCAGCAAGGAGTTAAAACTCCTGACGTTTTTTGAAAGACCTGCACTGGGGCTTTTGGTAGCTCTTCCATACTTAAGCCAACAGATTTCCCTCCACTGAGGAATATAATTTGCTTTCTCATTGAACCTGATCTTTTTATACTATTCTAACCCAATAATAAGAAAGCAACAAGAGTGCAGGGTTTAGATCACTAGAAAGAAAGTCATGTCTGGTGACTTTGCTTAATAAGCCAGAAAACCAAATATCCCACAATTTCTTCTTGGTTCTGTACATGTGGGTGAGCAACCAAATCAAAATTTCCAGTATTTTCCACAGTAAAAGCCTAGGACACATCTTTCTTTAGCACTACTCCTCAAATCCTATTCCCTATCATCCCAAGCAGACGTACAGCACATTGCTTTTTCAACAAGTCATGATTTCATCTCGTCTCCTTCCCAGACAGACCAGTGACTTACTTTGACTAATGGAGCAGGGCATCCACCACACAGCTTCTGCTTCAGCCCTGAGGTCAAACTGCAGGAAGGGGTTAATCTACTTGGGTTTGCTGTCACTGACATTTCAGTCAACTTTTTCTATGGGTATCTGCTCAGAAATGGCACTCCCAAGAGCAAAACTGACAGCATCCACAAAGCGTACGTCTCACCAAAGCATTGTACTCACATGGGCTCTTAGTTACGTTTGAAGGAGGGTTAATTTCAACCAAAAGCAAAAGTAAAAATATCATTGTTTCCTGCTTCTCAGAAGGATGTTCAGTACCAGAATAGAATAGTCAGCAACTCCCAATTTTACTTCACATGGCAACCTCATATCTATACTGACTTTAACATATAACCATTAAAAAATCCACAGGATTTAGCTGACAGTGAATTTTGTGCCTCACTACTAGTGGTTTAGTGCAGCTGTAGTGAATTCAGCCTGGTGTGTTGCACACCCTTTAGCTTCCACATTCAGAATAGTATCATCTTCATCACAGAAACCCTGCTCCACATCACAGTTGAATCCATAGCTCTAGATCCCAGGGAGTTATCGTTCTTCTGAGATACGGTGTAGCAGGACCCACAGTATGTAGTGATAAAGCTTCCATCAAATGCACCAACAGTCACCAAGTGACAAAAGCATTTCGGAACACCATCAGTCTGCGTAATCACATGGTATACTGGTGATGACAGAAGTCCAAAAATGGGAAAGTATGGAAAAGCTAGGTGTTCTAAAACTTAAGAGTCTGTGTTTTTAAACAAGGTTATTGTTTTACTGTTCAGTCAACATGGCTCGTAATTTAGAACTGCACTTCACTCTAGTGTGCTGCTACCTAAGGGAAGGAAGGTGCTAAAAGCTTCTCACTCACAGAATCATAGGATCATA
>VXBP01001718.1:4292-16511 GCA_013400115.1 Rhinopomastus cyanomelas | reverse complement strand
TGGGAGGTGCACCCTGGGCTTCCCACAGCACCGCGGCCCTGGCCATCACATAGGGACAGTTTGGCGGAGGGGTCTCATAGGCTGTGTGTTGGCAAAAAAAACCCCCACCTCAGGGCAGGGGCAGAAAACATTGAGGGCAGGGGTTCCGCAGGCCGGCGGGTGTTGTGGGGCATTCATAGGATCATAGGATGTTAGGGGTTGGAAGGGACCCAAGAGATCATCAAGTCCAACCCCCCTGCCGGAGCAGGACAAAACCATCTAACACAGATCACAGAGGAACGCATCCAGGCGGCCTTGAAAGTCCCCAGAGAAGGAGACTCCACGACCTCCCTGGGGAGTCTGTTCCAGTGCTCTGTGACCCTCACAGTAAAGAAGTTCCCCCTTGTGTTGAGGTGGAACCTCCTCTGCTGCAACTTACACCCATTGCTCCTTGTCCTATCACAGGGAGCAAGTGAAAAGAGCCTGTCCCCCCCCTCCTGGCCAGCCTTCAGGTACTTATAAACATTGATCAAATCTCCCCTAAGTCTTCTCTTCTCCAGACTAAAAAGCCCCAAGTCCCTCAGCCTCTCCTCATAAGCCTTGCCCTCCTGTCCCCTAATCATCCTCATAGCCATCCGCTGGACCCTCTCCAGCAGATCCTTGTCCCTCTTAAACTGGGGGGCCCAAAACTGAACACAGTACTCAAGATGAGGCCTCACCAGGGCAGAGTAGAGGGGGAGAAGAACCTCCCTCGATCTGCTGGACACACTCCTCCTAATACACCCCAGGATCCCATTGGCCTTCCTGGCCACCAGGGCACATTGCTGTGCCATGGTTAACCTGTTGTCCACCAGGACCCCCAGGTCCCTGTCCACAGGACTGCTTTCCAGTAGATCACCTCCCAGCCTGTACGGGTGGAATTTGTTATTCCTGGTTAGGATAGTGGTGAGCATCCCTGCCTGTCACATGGGAGAGGCAGGTTCAATTCCCTGGTGGGGAGACAATGAAGATGTTCTTAGTGGCCTGTTTGCTTTTTCCCCAGGATGTGGTGGCAGAGTGAGAGTTGTCCCGGGCCATGGCAGGAGGATTGGAACGAGACGGTGTCTGAGCTGCGTTCCAGCGTCACGCAGTCTGTGATTGTTTGAGCAGTTGCCATTCCGCGAGCTGGCGAGGCGGGTGGAGCAGTTGGCAGGAGCGAATCCACCAGCAGCGGGTGCCTGGCAGCACTTGGGCTGCGCGGGCGCAAACCTCTTGATCTCTGGCCTCTTAGCTCAATGGGTTGGAGAAGAGTACTGGTGAGGAAAAGGTCAAAGGTTCAAGCCTGCTACAGGCCAATGTCGTTTTCTCGTCTTGCTGTTTTTCTCTCTGACCAAGTCGCCGACTTTTCCTTACCATTTCCTTTGAGAGGAGGAGCTGCACAAGAAAAGGAGCATGGCAGCCCCAACAACAAGTGTCACCTGGCAATCTGCTCACACTGGGAGAATCAGACAGTGTGCAACAACCCACCTGCACACTGACACAGTCACTACCCATGCGCCAGGAACCCAGGAGTGCTGACCTTGTGCCAGGGCACAACAGGAAACCAACACTGCACCATTACACTCCTCAGCAGTACAGTAGTGAGTATCCCTGCCTGTCCTGTGCCAGACCAGGGGTTGGTTCCCTCATGGGGAGGTGCTTTTATCTTTTGATGTGTTCTTTACAAAGAAGATCTCAAGCCAGCACACCCAATTGGTTCCTCATCGGTAGCTAGCCCAAGGCAGACTGCTGTCCTGATCACAGCTGAGGTGCAAGACTTGAAAGATTTTCATCATAAAATGCCCAGCTAGCCTTCAGCAGAGACTGACCCCAACCAAGAAGCTCAGATTTATACCAGTGCAGCGCTTTTTAAAACATAACTATCCATTCCTGCCTTAAAATCAACATGGATGGCATGAGAAGACAAACTTCACTACTAACTTCCACAACTTCCTGAAAGCAGAGTTCAAAGCTTAAAACTATACCAAACATTCCCTTTTTTATTAAAAAACGATTTCTAAACCCAACGTTTTCTAAGGGTAAGCAGTGCTATTTGGGCACAGAAAGCACAGGCTTTCCTTCCACTAGAACACTTCATAGCAGTTTGCCATTTTCACAGAATCACATTATCAACTTGATTAAGAAAACGTTGAAGGTCGTTGGTTTTGGACTCAAATAAGCTGAGGAAGTTTCTGAAACATGCCCAGTGGTCCTGTGAGGCTACTGTCAGTCCTTCCCAAGGCAACAGCAACAGGGTGTAATAACATTAAGCTGATCAATCTTGAACAATTCGCAAGTGACAACAAGTCTAGAGCATTATTAAGGCACCAGGAAAGAACAGAAATAGCTGTAATAAAATGCCATGCAACAGCAAAGCTGGTTTGCAGGCGTTCCCATTCTTTGACAGTGGCTCAGTGTAAGCAATCCATCTTGTTCACGATCTGTGTCAGTGCACCCAGTCTTTGGGATTACGCAGAACCTCCAGGATTTCTGCTTCTTTGGAGCTCTTCGGAGGGGTGTGCATGTACTCCCACCTGCAGAGAGAGGGGAAGTTCACTGACAATGTCCAGCTGGCTACCACCTCTCACAGCAGGCTGTGTTTGAACTTGTATTGTCTTTTCTGAGGACACAAAGCTACGTGCAAAGTTGACACTCTTGGATCAGGTCACAGATACGCTACAAAGCGTTACATTCAGCAAAAGCAAACCAGGAACAGACAGGAGAAATGTTAGCTCAATCCTTTCCTCAAGTTTTGGAAATGCTGGAAGAACAAAGTAAAAAAGCAATGCCTGCCACCCCACAATGCAAGGAGGTTTCTTTGCAAAGGTCTTCTAACTATTACTTGTGACACAACAGGACCACAAGGAACATGGCAATAAAAAATAACCAAGACAATTTTGACAGTGAGGACACAAAACCAAGACTTTCCAGAAGCTGAACTGGAAGCTCTACAAATCCTTGTTGAATCTTGGTTCTGAAAACCAATGTTGATGAGAGAACACTATCTGTTGAAGAGATCATTAAAAGAGGAGTGGCAGAGCAAGAGCAGTGTCAGGAACCAAAAAGGGAGGGGCATATGCTTTTTCCATTTGTTTTCCCCAAGAAGGACCCATTCTTGCTCTGAAGCAAGCTATTCACTTGATGACAACAAGCAAAACCAGATTATCCCAGCAATGAATAGTAAGAACTGCGCTCCACCACCAGGTGATGGACACCTCTAGTGTGGGCAGTGGGATGCAGCTGTATGGGAAGAACGTGACTACCCTCATGGTTAAGGGGCAGCAGACAAAAGCCAGTTTCCCTAGCAGAGGGAGGTCACTAACAAAGCTTGTGAAGTTTGTGACAGAGCCTGTGCTATTCAGCATATCTACCTTTTAAAAAGGGGAGTAATCAGTAAATGAGAGTTTGTTGTTGTTAAAAACCTTAAAAAGCAGGTGTGAAAAGCATGATACACGTATGGAGCTTATGTTGTTGATTATCCCCGGTTCAGAAACGGCATAGAAAACTGAAGCCTAAACAAAGTGGCACACGTGATCACATACAAGGAGCAGCTAGTGTGAAAAGAACAGGACTTGTCACCTTGGAAAACAGACGGTGGAGGAAAGAAGAGGCCTGTAAAATACTAACAGTTACGGAAAGAACCAACTGGAGGAAAATATGGTTGGTTACTCACTGAAAAGTCACAAAATCATCAGGTGCCAAACAAAAATCAGAGGAACTTTTTCATGCAACAAAAAGTTAAACTGTGGAACTCCTTGCCAGAGGCTTGTCAGGACTGCCAGAAAATCTCATGATTTCAAAAAGCTACTACATAACCCATGGGGCAAGGAGAAGAAATCTATCAAGAGGTACCAGGCAATAAAATTACAATTTATGGGGACAATAAATACTTAAGCCATGTATTTCTTGGTGATTGGGCAAATGCAGCAGTTCAGAGAAGCAACTGCGTGCATTTGGCCATTTTTTTACCAGGCAAAAACTAACTGCTGTTATGGGACTGGACACCGTGGAGGGGGACCTTTGACTGAATCCTGTAAATTATTTTAATGATAACAACGCCTACCCGCAGTTCCACGGAACCCTAACACCCTTACCTTGCAGTCAATGGCAGAGACATAAGAATGCTTTCAATTCTTGATCCTGGCGTCAGGAGGCCGAACTTTGTACCTCTGTCATAGACCAAATTGAACTCTACATACCTATAGGAAATCGAGAGATGCAACAGAAAACCAAGTTCATGGTCAGAAGTTCACGGAGCCTTCTTCAACTCACAGACAGCAAACAAAAGCCTGTCAGCCGTGTAGAATGTCAGAATAAACCTTGTTCTGGGTCAACCATTCCCTAGCATCCTCTGCACAACTGTCCTGGCCACTCCATAGGAAATCATGATCTTAGCTAACTAACGACAGCAGCCAAACAATTCAAAGGACAGCATTCTGTGTGAAATACTGAAGGAGCTGCAGAGGCAGTAACGCAGCCACAGGGTTACACATCTTAGCTAAGGAATTCAGCTAGCTGGTGAGAAGAACCAAGGGTCATGGTAACAAGATAATGGAGAAGGCCACAAGTGAAGAAACAAAACAAGAACTGCTGGCACCTGGGCGTAAGAGGTTGGAGAGCCGTTGCAAAGTATGTGAACTCTGCTTGCCTGCTGACTGGTCTCGCAGACGTGGAATACTATAAAAAGACTTGTGTGCATGAACTTGTGTGTGTCTGTCCAATAAGCAAAAGACATGTATGTAGAAGCATGACCAAAAAAGAGAATGAGGTATCACAGTATCACAGTACTACCGAGGTTGGAAGAGACCTCATAGATCATCAAGTCCAACCTGTCACCACAGAGCTCAAGGCTAGACCCTGGCACCAAGTGCCACGTCCAGNCGGGTATCGATCAGCACCCCCAGGTCCCTTTCTGTTTGGCTGCTCTCCAGCCACTCCGACCGCAGCTTGCTTTGCATTGTTTAGAGTAGGCTGAAAAGAAATGCTGTGTCATGCATTTGTCCACCACAACTCTGCATGACCTTTCTGTACGGTGATGCTTCTCCCAGGACTCAAGCCTGCTGGTAAGCTCAAGGGCACGTGTAGCTTGGTTATGCTGGTACTCTGTGTGAGGTGGTGTCTGACACTTAAAAGAGTCTTAAAGTAACTGCGAAAACCCTATTGTGCAGTTCTGCATGCTGAAGAATGCATAAGCAAGAGCAAGATTTTAAGTTTCTTGGGGAGATCTGCAAAGCAGCAGAAGTCAGGCAGCTTCAGAGTGCTGGCTGAGACTTCTAAGTGCTGTAATTGGTGGCTTTGTGCCTCCAGTATAGGAATAGAGCAGTGGTTATCTTAACAGACAGTATTTGAGTTATTTGTACTTAACAGAAGCACAGTGAGGAGCTCTTATCTATTTCCAGAAATGGAGTGCTTTACCTAGCCCAATAACCTGCAAAGAGACTCAGGGAAAGAAGCAAGCCTCATGAGCCGGTCCAGGCTGCAACTTAAAGAAGCTATTCCCCCTTATAACCATAGCAGGTTTGCTAAATCCCACCCATAGTTCCATTAGTTCCTGAAAGCTCAATGTTCCCAGGAAAACTTTTGTTTCCTCTCAGCAGCTTAAGCTACGGCATTCTTTTCCTCCTTCAATACTCACCGTCCTCTCCGAAGTTGCTGCCACAGCTTTTCCTCTGGTGTGAAGGAGTCATGGCGGTGCTTTTTCACAATGGGGATGTAACAAGGTACAACAGCTTTGGCACAACTCTTCACAAATTGGAATACTTCCTCCTTGGAGGGCGAGTCCACATCATCAAAGAATATGCCTCCAATCCCTCTTCGCTCTCCACGGTGCTTGATATAGAAGTAATCATCACACCTAGAAGTAGCAGAAGATTATTAATGTGGTCCATAGTATTTCAATAAATTAATAACTATATGGCACAGGACAGCACTACTGAAATACTGACAAGTCAGTTCCTGCCATATGGCCTTCCCCTCACTCTTTCACTGACAGCCCAGAGCCAGGATGGGACAGTTCCATTTGGGAAGGACTTCTGTGTTCACCTACAGTAAAAGCTCTGATTAAACGGCCTTTGCCAAGCTCACCACGGCATAGTCACTCACTCAAACACCATATTAGGTGGTTGATTTCAAAACTTCCCAAATTCCATTTCCAGAATTACATGTAAGCCTCAAGCTTTCAGATGAACTCAAACATGAAAGAGAATCTCTTTACTCTTTTAGCTGTTCAGCAACAAAAAACAATTTTCTGCATCAAAACTAAAAAAAATCTGAAAATACAAGACCATGTAAGAAAGCCACAGTCACTTCAGGAAAAACAGAGAAGTGAGACAGATTTCCTTGGAAATAGGCTTTTTTTTATTAGTTAAATTTTAGAAGA
Source organism: Rhinopomastus cyanomelas (assembly GCA_013400115.1). Lineage (NCBI taxonomy): Eukaryota > Metazoa > Chordata > Aves > Bucerotiformes > Rhinopomastidae > Rhinopomastus > Rhinopomastus cyanomelas. The sequence goes on along the minus strand of VXBP01001718.1, from coordinate 10,135 downwards.
TGGTGTCAGTGTAGCAGTGACTTTTCATGGATCATGTTTGAGTTTACAAATGATTACATGCAGATTATGCTACAGCAGAGAGGCACTTAATCTCTTGTGTGTTTACTGCGAGTATGTATGTATGCAAACTCTAAGTTAGCTGATTGACTGTATTCACACTCTGTCTTGTCTACAGTTGCCCTGCAAATCTTCATATTGGGGAGAAAACTAAAAGGGGAGTGGGAAGCAGTAATCTGCAACAGCAAGGAAACCTTGCCTTTCTTTAGGACAACTTTTCCCTATATACATATATGCATATATGTATCTCCATCCACAGTCACTGTTCTCAAGAAATATAGATAATAAAAGACATGACCATAGCAGGACAGTCATGAAGATGTAACAGGTAAACGAAGCTGCTTTTTTATTCAGTTATTTTATGGAGCAGGAAGCATTAAGGGGAAAATGTCTGAGTCTAAAAAGCCAAAAATCAACAAGCCTGACAGAAATCTTAAGCTAGATCAGCATGGTAAATGTAACAACAACTTTTATATTTGAGAACTGTGGAGGAAAAGGGCGGCTCCTAATTAGTGGAAGCTTAGAGGTGATTCACAGTGCACGCTCCTGCACAACTGCTGCTTACAGCAAACGCTTGTGCTGGGATTGCACAAACTGTCTTTGATTATCACCTGAGCTGCCCTCAGACCAAGAATAGGTGTCCTGCTCTTTGTCCCTCTGCAACTCCCATTGCTAGCTGACCTACACAGCAAACAACCTGACCATTAAGGCCAACACTCTGCGCTACCACGCAGAAATTCCCTGAAGGACAAGACTTAAGGTTGTAAAACACGCTTCTCTGCTAAGCTACACCACTCACTTTATCTCCTGGCCTCAGACAAGACCTGGTAGCTTACAAAAGGGCAACTCCTCCTTCCTGGATAGCACAGCTTGTAGCAGATAGGATTATCAGACAGTGCAGCAAGCTCCCACTGAACAGTGCAAGACTCTATCACTTGTATCTCTCAGCTCAAGAATAGCACTCAGTGTTTCCATCTTTAGCGAATACATTGCTGAAGTCTCCGTGAATGTGTCACTGGAAAAAACCAGTACAGGTCCATCAAAATGAGGAAGTTTCTACATTTAAGACAAGCTCCTTTACCTGCCTGACAAAATAAATGAAAAGCCATGGTCAGATTAAAGGCAGAAAAACTGGAGTTGGATTTTCAGGACTGGAGTGCTGGCCCCAGAGCTCACACTAGAGTTGTACTAATCTACTTCCAACCTGTGCTTCATTGTAAGCACAACTTGCGCAAGTGTATGGGACAGAAGTCTTGTGCCCATTGAACAACAGAGGCTAAAAGGAATTTTGAAGTGTAGACTGAGTTTGGTTTTAATTTGGGCTGTAGACATGATGCTAGTTGTCAGTCCTCTGATTTGAAAAACTGTAAATAAGAAATTGGTTTAGATTACGTTTTGTCCTGGTACACATCTGATTTTCATTAGGGCTTGCTGATACTTTTCAAAAGGCAGCAGAACCTACCATTCCTAGTACACGGAACTAGGATAATCCAGTGCTGCCACAAAAAGAACCCAAGCACTTCTCTCCTCACATACCATTTCTTGTACTTAGGATATAGCTTCAGATCATGCTTGTCACATGCTTCTTTTAGGGTCTTGTGAAAATGAACAGCATCCTCTTCATTCAAGTAAGTTGGAGTGAGGTCAGTGCCACCACCAAACCACCACTGTTTAGTTCCTGTAGGAGAGAGGTAACCAGCAACACTTTTAAACTTCCCAACTGCAGTAGGTTGCCAGTAGTTCACCAAGAGCTAACCAGTACTTTTACACTATGAAACAGAACATTTTTCACTAGTGTCTCAAAACCTCAATAATGAAAAATCTGAGTGCAAGGTAATGCAATGACCAATGATTTCAGGAAAATAAGGAACACATTTCAAAGCAGTTAAAACCATTTGATAAACCATTATTTTGGACCTCTGTCTTGACTGTAAGAATATGAATTTCACAAGATAGGCTGGCAACTAATTTTAAAGGATCCAGAAACGTTTCACTGCATGCAAAAGAAAATGAACTTCATAATTAAACCCAGGTTAGTATTGAACTAAAAATGATCCATAATGCTCTGGGAAAATACTTGAAACTCTCTGAGTTTCTGACCAGTCTGTACACTAGCAAGAGGTATAGCCTTTTGTCATTTGACTACCTAGCCAACAGTCCCACTTCTGACAGCAGCAAGCTGCAGGAACTCATGGAGAAAAGGCATGATGCAGTTAGAGAGTGATATTTCCAACAGCATGTTCCTCCAGCTTCTGAGAAAGAGGTATACCCTGACCAGAATGGTTATTAGTCCTTCACAGACTTTTCTTCTGCTAAAGTCTAGAACTGATTCTTTGAATATGTTTTACATATATTCCTAACCTCCTGCGTTTTAACTTAAGCCCCTGCTGTGCTATGCAAAAACTAAACAGCAAACCCCTTTACCAAGTGCACACATCACACTGATTCTACAAATGTACAAACAAAAGTCCAGAGATTAAGAGATCTACTGCTACACAACTCTTAGCACAGCTGGGAAGAAAACTGGACTTGGTCTTAACCTCTTACCCCAGCTATTTAATTTAATTTCATACATACTTCATTGGATTATAGTTCTTACCATCTGCTTCTTCAATTTCAAAGTATCTGTAGTTGAAATGCATGGTTGGGACATGAGGGTTCTTTGGATGGATAACAGAACTCACACCCATGGCACAAAAAGGCAATTTTCCTAGATAAAAATGATGCGTGGAAAAAACCTTTCAGTTTTTCAAAAAATGTTATTATCACTTGAGCAACACTGCTACTTTACCTTAGGTTCCAAGCTACTATTCCACTATATGAAAATTTCTCATGCCAGGTAACCATAATTATTAGTCAATTTACTATTTCCTCCTCATCCACACACTTTTGTGTGAATGCTGAATCAACTCAATGCTTGCTTTCTTGCATTTGTCCCAAAGTGCAAAAATATGTTCGACTACCCATCAGATGAAGATAACTTAAAACACGAGGCACTGCTAAAGCTTTTCACCCCCCTCAGCCCTCACTACTACCTTTTCCTATACAAACAGGAGTTAAGTCATCTTTAGGCTTCAGGTCTTTTTGGTTCTCTTCCTCCACACCTCTGGAACTTAACTTCTGCACTATCAAACCGGTGAGCAACGACACTGTTATTGAGCAACAACCTGTGCCTACACTTCACTGCTCAAAGCAGCAAGACAGAAGGAGAAGCATCGCAACACGTTACTTTCTAGCAACCTGGCAAGTGTTCTGGTCTAAAACCATCACGACACCAATGAAACCTTCGAGTGATGCTCAGTCCAGACCTCCCGGCACCCATAGGGCACTCCCTATGGAGTTCACTCCCGTGAACGCATCCCGCTCTCCCACGTCACCTGCCCCCTGGGCCCCTTTACCGTCTTTGGCCTTCAGGGACTTGCCCCGGCTTCGCATCTGCCGCGCCGCCTCCTCCGACAGGAGCCCGGACACCACGGACACGTTCACACCCGCCTTCTCGAACACTTCGCCGTCCTGCAGCACACAGCTGATCCCGCCTCCCCCTGCCGCGACACGGCCACAATCAAACAGTGCTGCGCTGACAGCGACCTCACGGATCGGCCCGTTCCAATCCTCGTGCCACGGGCAGGGGCGCGTCTCACTAGACCAGGTTGCCCAGAGCCCCGTCCCACTCCAAGCAGGGGACGCTTCCAACCAGGGGTGACCGAGTCCCCCAGCCCGTACCTTCCTTCCTCTCCCAGGTGTCAACGGCGAACGCGGCGCCGGGGTCCAGTGCGGCCAAGGCCCTGCACACCTCCGCCTGCGTCTCCATGATCAGGAGTTCCATGCGGCTCCGCAATTCCCGCCGCCGCCGCCGCAGCTCCCTCAGCCCGCTCACCGGTGCCGCCATGAACCGCCGCCGCAGCTCCTCCTCATCCTCATTTTCGTCCTCCTGAGATGCCGCCATCGCGCCCTGCTGCTGCCACCGCCACAGCCCCAGCCCCAGCCCCAGTCCGGCCAGCGTCCCCGCTGTCGCCGCCAGCGCAGCCCACCGACCACCCCCATGACCCCCCTCCGACAACCGCGGCGTCGCCGAGACCAGCGACCGCCGTCTCGCCCCCACCATGGCCAGAGCAGCCGGGGCGGCGCGGACAGCCCCACGGCACAAATGCGCGGCTGCCGCCATGACGAGCACCGGCGCAGCGCGGCTCCCGGGGCGGGGCGGCGCGGGCGGAGGGGGCCGAGCCAGGCTGAAGCGGGGCCGCTGCGCGCCCTGTATGAATTCCCATCCCACTGGCGAACATACAGCCGTGCCCGGGGGGTTGAGTGCGTGCGGGCTGTAGGAGCTGCGTGGGTGATGCGCGGGAGAGGGAGCGCCTGGTCGGGCGCTGAGAAGCAGGCCGCTGTCCTNTGCGTCTCCATGATCAGGAGTTCCATGCGGCTCCGCAATTCCCGCCGCCGCCGCCGCAGCTCCCTCAGCCCGCTCACCGGTGCCGCCATGAACCGCCGCCGCAGCTCCTCCTCATCCTCATTTTCGTCCTCCTGAGATGCCGCCATCGCGCCCTGCTGCTGCCACCGCCACAGCCCCAGCCCCAGCCCCAGTCCGGCCAGCGTCCCCGCTGTCGCCGCCAGCGCAGCCCACCGACCACCCCCATGACCCCCCTCCGACAACCGCGGCGTCGCCGAGACCAGCGACCGCCGTCTCGCCCCCACCATGGCCAGAGCAGCCGGGGCGGCGCGGACAGCCCCACGGCACAAATGCGCGGCTGCCGCCATGACGAGCACCGGCGCAGCGCGGCTCCCGGGGCGGGGCGGCGCGGGCGGAGGGGGCCGAGCCAGGCTGAAGCGGGGCCGCTGCGCGCCCTGTATGAATTCCCATCCCACTGGCGAACATACAGCCGTGCCCGGGGGGTTGAGTGCGTGCGGGCTGTAGGAGCTGCGTGGGTGATGCGCGGGAGAGGGAGCGCCTGGTCGGGCGCTGAGAAGCAGGCCGCTAGGACAGCGGTTTTAGGTTCCCCTAAAACGTTTCTGTGTGCCCGTGTAAGAAAACTCGGTTTCATGGATACAGCTGGTTGAGAGGCCTGCAGAATGGTTGTGTGAGCGAAGGGTTGCGCAAGGCCTGGTGTGGCTGGAATTAAGAGTCAAGATATGTTTTTGTGAGGTGTCCTGTGAACAGAGGGGAATTGCTCGCCTGTGGGTGGCATTACTGGCTTTAGACTCCGTTCTTTAGAGCCTGGCTAGTTTATGGGTCACCCGTTTAGTGCAATGGGAGGAGGCACATGTTTATGAGTCCTTCTTTCTTCTTGGGTTGAAGCAGATTTTATTTCCTAATCAAATAAAAATCCAGAGTAATAAGAAGTAGAGCCACAGGTTGGAAGGGATTATCACAGTATCACAGTATTACCAAGGTTGGAAGAGACCTCATAGATCATCAAGTCCAACCTGTTACCACAGAGCTCAAGGCTAGACCATGGCACCAAGTGCCACGTCCAATCCTGCCTTGAACAGCTCCAGAGATGGCGACTCCACCACCTCCCTGGGCAGGCCATTCCAGTGGCCAATGACTCTCTCAGTGAAGAACTTTCTCCTCACCTCAAGCCTAAATTTCCCCTGGCGCAGCTTGAGGCTGTGTCCTCTTGTTCTGGTGCTGGCTGCCTGAGAGAAGAGAGCAACCTCCTCCTGGCCACAGCCACCCCTCAGGTAGTTGTAGACAGCAAGAAGGTCTCCCCTGAGCCTCCTCTTCTCAAGGCTAAACAATCCCAGCTCCCTCAGCCTCTCCTCATAGGGCTTGTGCTCAAGGCCTCTCA
>VXBP01001717.1:963945-976086 GCA_013400115.1 Rhinopomastus cyanomelas | reverse complement strand
CAACCCCTAACATCCTATGATCCTATGAACCTGAGCACACATGCAGATCCCTGTAATTAAACCTGTATTTTATTGTTTCAGTGTCTAGTTATAATGCAAGAAAACAAAACAAGATGTCATGGCACTTCTATTAAAATTAACAGGGAAAGTAGTGACAGGTTACAGCAAACAAGCTGAATTAATCCACAGTGTGAGTCTGACAATGTCACTGGATTTAAATTAGACATGAATTTGGGCATGGACACCTGTACACAGACATACCACATGGTTTTACCAGAGAGCAATTACTTTTTTCACTATTCAGAAACCTAGTCTGAAATCTGGTGAAACTATATAGGCTCATCTGACCCAATGCAAGCTGGAAAGTTCTCTGTATACTCAACACTCCTTAGCATTGTTACATTACCTTTGCTTAACTTGTATAGGAAATGATAAATTACCACAAATCCTGATGTGCACTGTATCTCTAAGTTTTTATGAAAGACAGGTTGAGAAATGTCTTCCTGGAACATGTGTGAACTACCTGTGAAAAGCTTAAGAGTAACTGCAGTTGTGACAGTGAGTCCACAGAGGGTTTAATTAACTTACACGCACTGAAGCAGATGCTGTATTTACACAGATACACAGTTCATTAGGGGTTGGAAGGAACCTCCAGGGGTCATGAAGTCTGACACCCCTGCTAGAGCAGGATAATAAAACCTAAGACAGTCTACACAGAAACACATCAAGACAGATCTTAAAAGTCTCCAGAGAAGTAGACTCTACAATCTCCCCGGGCAGCTGCTTCCAGTGCTCAGTAACACTTACAGTAAAGAAATTTTTTCTCATGTTGAGATGGAGCTTCTTGTGCTCCAACTTACACCCATTACCCCTTGTCCTATCACAAGGCACAAGTGAAAAGAGATTCTCTCTTTCTTCTTGACACCCAGACTTGATGGATTTACATACAGTGATCCCTCGTAATCTTCTCCTCTCCCAGCTGAAGAGCACTTGTTAGATACTAGATTGTTGCACAATGTTGGCTGATGGAAAGAAAAAAAAGGCAAAGAAATAGAACAGGAATGAAGGAGTTGTGCTGTGGTAGCTGAGTGACAGCAGATGTTTTATCACTGACAGGAAGAAAAGTCATCTATTTCTTGTAACAGTTTATGCAAAAAACATTCGTTTCACTCATTGTAATAATTTTAGGTTCAGTTCCAGCATCCTCATGGAGGCACTTTGTACACAGGGAGCTACTTGCACTGAGAGTTTTACAGATCAGAGTTTCCAAACAGAAAACAGAGTAATGTATCTTTTTACATTAATCCAATGTGATGCACATGGCCAGACTCCTCTGGCATGAATTAGGATAACAGCACAAAGCTACACCATTTTAAACACAGGTATACAAAGGTGTAAACACAGGAGAACTGTTGATTGGCCCCAGATGTTACAACTGTTCTGTTTCTTGCTCAGCCACTCCAAGAAGCTAAAATGGGCCAACCAACAATCATACAACTACAATCAACCACAAGTAATTCCTTCATACTTCAAGTGCATTCTCTCAGTTCTCAAGTACTCACTCCCTATATTTTTACCTCGTAACGTCCCATCTTCAAAACTAATTAGATTTTTTTTGCCCCTGTTATTCCAGACTTTCTTTCTTACAGACTGAATGGTCATTTACGATCATGCAGACCAAAATGTCGATGCCAGAATTCACCCTTTAGGTAATTCACATTCTTCCTTACATTTATCTCCTCTCCTAATCCTAGAATCCTAGAATCATAGAATCATAGAATCATTACGGATTGGAAGGGACCTCGAAAGATCATCTAGTCCAATCCACCTGCAACAGCAGGATCACCTAAACCAAGTCCTGATATATTTACATCATGTCCTCTTTTACCCTTAATGTTGCTGTAAAACCAGGGAATTCCTGTTAGCTTTTTCTCCTAAGATTATCTCCACAGACCATCTCTGTACATGTTATGCACTGCATTCACTTAATTCTCCCACACGTGGCTCCATAGCTGAGATGTGGATTGGCATAAGTAGTCACCAAATTGTTTCATAACATAATATAACATAAATACCTACTCGTTTTTATATACACCTGGATAGCTTTTGACTGGAAATATCAGTTCAGCTTGCAAGCAAAATGCTAAACAGCAAAATCCACATTCTCATAAAATGTAAGCTCACACTTCGCAAATACAAAAGATTCCCTGGACACTTCTTCAAATTGCATTTAGTTAGCCAGCTGAGCTCTTCTTCAGAAGATCTAACTACATCTAGGTATCTAATCTTAGCAAAATATTGAAGAATTGGGCATTTGATCACATAATTAAATCACCTACGATTAAATCAGATGGGAAGAAAACAACAAAAGGGTGAAAATACTTGCACATCAGGGAAAACCTGAACTGCTCTCTGTAAAGACGAAATATCTTTTAAAGTGCATTACTTCCCTAATGGTCACTCTAAACTTTCTCTCACATCTTAGTCCATCATCCAAGGAGAGGCTGCAGATGACCAGACATTTTAAAATAAGGGACGAATTCTTTATTGCCACGTGTCAGAACTCTTCAGAGAATTCTTCACAGATCTTAGACAACGTCTCACAGATCACTGTGAGGCTGTAATATCAAAACTTACTGAAAATGCAATATAAGCAACACGGTCGCAGGGTTTTTCTGAGATATCTGTAACTGACCCAGAGTCCACTCGTGGCGCCACTTAGGAACCTTTGAACGATCCATTAGTTGTGATACATTGATTTTTATCTTCATACTCACAATCTTCTACTGTACCTTTCAACTCACGTCATTTCTGACTTACGTGTGTGGCAACAACAAACCTCTGAGCCAAACCCTGATCCTTGCTTAAATCTGACTCACAGAGGAATGCAGAGTTTTACAAGAGTGGCGTTTGAAACCACGAATAGAACAGGAACTGGTACTTATAATGAGATTACTTTTATCCATACTTCTGCAAAATATATGCCATTAACAATATTTAGGATATATTTTAACAACGTGAATAATCTACTACAGAGTGGATAAATTATATTATCTACATTTTACAGGCAGCTCAGAGCTCAGACAGGATGCCAAAGTACTCTTGGATCACGCTGCAAGACATTGGCAGGACCACAGTACGGTTGGCAGGCTGGACTAGGACACAACCATACAAGCCAGAGTAGGGTCTAAGTGCTGCCCAAAATAGCAGTCCTACTTTAGATGGGCAAATATTGTTTCCTGCTACGATCAACTCGTTAAAACGAGGCAGTGACATGCAGCACAGTGACAAAGAGCACCACTGCCTGAGTCTCTGCAAGGAGTCACACAAAGTTACCTGCTGCCTGAAGGGCTGTCTCAGCACTATGTGATGGCATGCAATCCTGTTTGATGATTTCTCAAGAAAGATGAAGCCTTCTTTCTGCTTAGGTCTCAGCCTCATTAAAAATGCTATTACAATCTTCTTCCAATACTGATGTGGAAGGTGCCCTTTCCCTTGCTGTTGCTTCTCTATGAATAAGTTAATAAGTTTCCTCAAGTAGTGCAAACAGCTTTACCTTTGCCCTTCACTTCTATGTTGTTAGGTGAGAAAAGCTCAAGAGCATTCTCTCTTCTCATTTACTTTGATTATTTACAGTCCCACTCTTACCTTCACTGCTCTAACTCCTTATGAGTTACACAAAATCAGTCACTTGCCTTTATTCATAGTGGATAACCCCACAGACGACAGTGAAGGCATGCTGAGCGGTGCACACTTCACTTTATGACACCTGTGAACCTCATCACACTGAAGAACTTCAACAGGCAACGTAATTCACAGAATAAATTCCACTGTCTCTGCAAAACAGGACATGGCTTCTGCCTCACCATTCTTCAGACTCTCTGTTTCTAAAAGTAGCCCATTTCTTCATGGCCCCCTAATGTGTCAGGTTACTGCCTGCATAGATTCCCCATAAACTGAATGACTTAAGTACAAGAGAACCATAAATGTCAAAAAATGTATGAACCTTCCCTTCCAAATGCAATTTTATGAAAACCTGTATCTACAAAAAACCAAATATTTGCAGGTAGAGACATTAGATCTGAGGTTATTCAGAGTTCAAGATTAATATAGACTAAACCAAAAGCCAAGATCTAAAGTCTATGCCTTAGCTTGGGCAAGCCTCATTACAGTGCAAATAAAATTAAGATAACCAAACAAAACAGACCCATAAAAATGTCCAGAAAACTATTCACAAAAACCCACTGGAACCCAGTAGAATCCTTGAACTCCAATCTCAATTCAGTCTTCTATTACAAGCCCGTACAATTTACCTTAAAAAATAATCAGGCCAAGGATATTTTCATTCCAAAAGCTTCATGTTTTTTATAACAACCCTCTGTCCCTTCTTCTATTTTAAATGTGACCGGCAAAGTGTTTATTTGAAGAGGGATGCACTTACATTGAGAATGCAAACTGCAGTGAACTGCAGAAAATAAAACCAGTGAAAATTATTGCATGAAATTGTAGTTACTTTATAGCTGCCAAAAATCCCTCTCCAGGTTCTAAACTTTCCTTAGATGAGGCAGTAAAATTTCTACCTACAAAAATTGTGATGGGAAGCTGTTATAAATGGAAGTAGCCAGACAACTATAATTTGGCATGGTCATGACAGAGAAAGAAGCTGCTTCCTGGTCTTTGGAAACCCTAATCCACTATATCAAGTATCAAGCCAGAAGAAAAGGCCACATCAAAATAACAGCAGCAGCAGTCATAGAAGCATAGCCTGCTACAGAAATATTCAACAATAGGCACAAACCAAACGTTCCTCCGCCCCACTTACCTTGAATTGTGCCTTGATGCACAATCTGCTCTTTTCCTCAGCTCTGCTGCACAGCCAACAAAAGGCATATTGCTTGCGTTATTAACAAGGCTGAAAATAAGCATGGAGCCTGTGAAAAATGTATTCATTCTTGGGATAAGTACTTATTGACACACTAATGTGTTTGCTGCCTCCTCTATTTTGCAATCTCCAAGGAGTTTTATTATTAGGTTGTCACCTTATTCTTTCAGAGCAAAAGAAATTCAGGTGGGGAGCAAATTGTAATGTACTACAGACAAGTGGTGCCTGTATTGTCTTCTGGTCTTGCTGCATGAGATATTCTTACCCACCAACACAAGCAGTTGGATTTTTTTCCCCCATTACTCTTTTAATGTTTGCTCACCTGCTACCATGGCATTTGGGACTGTTCAATACAGTTTTCAAAGCACTGTATCTGATATTTATGAACCTATAAACTGGTGCTGCTTTTTTGAAGCAGCTCAGTCTGCTGGCAGGGCTTGCTGTCGGTTTTGATTGCAAACAAGTCCTGACTGCATTTCAGGTTCATTCAGAGTTAACTCTTGAAATATCCAGTAAGAGACACAAACAACTGCAGGCAAGTCTACATTCTCATTAGCCTTAGGTGTCTTAAATACCTTCTAAGGCAGGGACACATGTCGACTTGTGCCCACTGTCTTTTTCCTTACATATATCACTTCCTTACAGTATCATTAACAAATAGCCACCATGGTTGCAGAACAATTTTCCTGAGGAAATCTGATAAGAAAGAACAAACACTGAAAGGTACACATGGCACACTGGCTCAGCTCAGAGTGGCTCACAGACTAGATAATTTCAATAATGGTTTTGCAGCTATATATTCTTCTAGAGTCATCATCAATGCAACCTCTCTACAATGGCTGTAGGCCAGCTCTTGGTCACTCCAAAGATCTTCTAAGCTAAAGGGTGACAGAAGCCTGTAAAAAACTACAGTTTTCAACCTGCTTTCCTTCTGTCCCCTCTTTTTCCATCACTGGTGCATCAGCATCCCAGAGTGATGGAAGCAGTAGCACTGCACATCTTTCTGCTTATTTTTCCACTGTTTTAAAGGTTCTCCTTGCATTCTAAAGTAGAAAAGCTTCTGTGCTGCACATAACCTATGCATAATGACTTCTGATACCGGAGTAAAGACAGAAGGAAGAGTTTCATCAATATAATTTAGATCATGCTCTCCAGGGATCTGTTTTGCAAATAAGAGATTCATATAGCTCTACTTGCCAAGCAAGTATAAACAAGCCCCTCTTATTAGAATCATAGAATAATAGAATCATACAATAGCTTAGGTTGAATGTGACCTCAGAGATCATCTAGTTATGAACTCCCCCTTACAATGGGCAGGGACATGTCTCATTAGACCAGGTTGCCCAGAGCCCTGTCCAACATGGCCTTCGATGTTTCCAGGGATGGAGCATTCACAACACCTCTTGGCAACCCGTTTTAGTGCCTCACCACCTCACAGGAAGTAACTTCTTTCCAAAATCTATCCTAAATCTACCCTTTTTTTAGCTTTAAACCTTTCCCTCTTGACCTATCTCTAGGTGCCTTGGTAAAAAGTTCCTCTCCAGGTTTCCTGTAGACCCCCTTCAGGTACTGTAAGGAAGCTATAAGGTCTTACTCATGCCTTCTCTTCTCCAGGATGAACACGCCAATTCTTTCAGCCTGTCTTCATAGGAGAGGTGCTCCAGCCCTCTGATCATCCCTGTGATGTTCCTCTAGACTTGCTCCACCAGTTCTATGTTGTTTTTGTATTGAGACTCCAGAAGTCAATGCAGTACTCCAGGTGAGGTCTCACAAAAGTAGAGCAGAGGGAAGAATCACCTCCCTTGACCTACTGGTGACACTTCTGATACAGCCTGGGATACACTAACGCATTGCTGGCTCATGTTGAGCTTCTCATCTACCAACGTTCCCAAGTCCTTCTCATCAGGACGGTTCTCAATCCATTCACCACCCAGCAGGTATTTGTGCTTGGTGTCACTCCAACTCAGATGTCAGATCCTGCACTTGGACTTGCTGAACCTTGTGCCGTTTCCAGGGGCCCAGTTCTCAAAGCTTTCAAACTTCCCCTGAATGGCCTCCCTTCCCTCCAGCTTGTCAGTCACACCACACAGCTTGGTGTCATCAGCAAAATCCCTGAGGGTACCCTCAATGCCACTATCCATGTCTCCAGCAAAGATGTTAAACAGTAATTGACCCAAAACAGATCCCTATGGAACAGCACTTGTTAATGATCTCCACTTGGACTCTGAGCCATTGATCACAACTCTTTGAGTGCAACCCTCCAGCCAATTCCACCAAGTGGTCCATCTGTCAAAACCATGTATTTCTCTTTTAGAGGCAAGGATGTCATGTGGGACAGTGTCAAATACCTTGCACAAGTTCAGGCAGGTAACACCAGTTGCTCCACCCTTATCCACCAATGCTGTAACCCTGCTGCAGAAGGCTACCAGACTTGTCAGGCACAATCTGCCTTTAGTGAAGCCACGTTGGCTGCCACCAACCATCTCCTTATTCTCCATGTGCCTCATTGTACTTTCCAGGAGGATCTGCTGCATGATATTGACAAGCACAGAGGTGAGACTGACTGGCCTGTAATTCTCTGGGTTGTCTTCTTTTTTCTTTTTTTGAAATGGTGGTTATGGTTCCCCTTTTCCAGTTGGCAGGAACTTCATTACACTGCCACGATTTATCAAATATGATGGATAAGAGGGAGAGAATTTAACCTTAAGATCATGGGGAGACCACTTTAATTGGCATCAAGGCTAAAAATATTCCCCAACTTTACAATCAAGGCTAAAAATTAAACCTGACATGGTTTAATTTTCAGTAAAAAGGTAGTAACAATCTCCAAGCATTTACCAATCTACTGAGCTGCAGCTTAAGGTGGAAGGAAGGGAATAAATGTTATAAATTACACTTGGCAAAGACACAGGAATAATACTTACTTTCTCAATAGGCATACAGTTCTCACATCTTCAAAGACTCAGGTAGGTCTAACTTTATTCATCAAGGACATCTGTGGTCAGAAAAAGCTTTGAACCCACCACAAGATTATAATCCAAGCTAATGAAACAGATTATGGTTGTATGGACAAAGGCTGCACCTAGGATTAATGCCGAAGTTGACCCTGTAGACCTGCTACCACTGTTACTGCAGCGAATGTGACACTTGAGCAACTTCAGGTATGACTCATCCTGTGCTCAGACAGCAGCCTAAAGTACATAAGTACTCTAGTGTAAGTCTTCTCTACTAATTACGATCGCTTTGATGACTATTTTGATGCATATGCCTTAATCCTAGGAGGTTAAAATTATGTGAGAAGAATCTCACATTTAGTTCATCTGTGTGACTAAATCCATAATTGGAATGAAGTGTGTTCAGTGGGCAATATGTCATAGAAAGGTTAGACTTTTGGCTTAAAACTTTTCCAGATGAACTTGAACCTCGAACTTGAGAAATTCGCAATATAAGATGCAATAATTTTACTAAAAGTTTTGCACAATTTCTAAGCTCTTTTATTCCTACAATTCTTTTCATTATCATATAGTCAGTGACCTCCAGATAATTTTATAAAATTCTTATGAGCTCCTTTGATTTCTCATAACCCAAGGTAAACATGTAACTGTAGTTAAAGGTTAAGAAGTCAGAAGGATTTATCACTGAAGTGACACAGACAAAATCTGCTAAAGAACATCTGCTCCAAGAAATTTATTATTGCAATTCTTCCTAAGCACCCTCTTGATTATCTTGCAAAAGTCTGCATGCTAAGAGATCTGCTGAATATCAGCTTACAGTGGATGTGTGCTTACTTCGTAACACATCAGAAAAGCATGAATGCATGCAAATTTCAGGAACAGCCTATCACAGGACAAACTTAATTACAAAAACATCAGCTTCAGTACCAAATGCTTTGTCATATCCTCCACCCCAGATCTATATTTCCTGTTCTCAGTCTTGAGGTAAACAGTGCAGGCAAATTGTTTTCTCAGATACATCTCGAATCCCCAAACAAATGAGAATGAATGTCTTGTTTTGCTTTGGTGAAAAGCATCATTCTTTGCAGTGGAGTGACATAAATAAATATACATCGAATTCTATAGCATGTCATAGAGCAGACAGTTACAAGATGCATTTGTCTTTTCTAAAGGCATGGTTAAGCGTAGTTGTTGAGAAAATGAAACCAGTACTGCTGTTATAATGTACAGCATGACTCCTCTGACCTCTGGCCCTTGAACTGAGGGGCCCAGAACCTGACACAATACTCCAGATGTGGTCTCACCAGGGCAGAGTAGAGAGAGAGGAGAACCTCTCTCAGTCTGTAACCACTTCACATCTGATCCATCCCAGGATGCCATTTGCCTTCTTGGCTACAAGGCTCCTGGTCATCCTGCTGGCCACCAGGACTCCCAGCTTCCTTTCTCCTACACTGCTCTCCAGCAGGTCAGTCCCAAACCTATACTGGTACCTGGCGTTGTTCTTACCCAGATGCAAGACTCTACACTTGTCCTTCTTATAGTTAATTCAATTTCTCTCTGACCAGCATTCCAACCTGTCCAGGTCCTGCTGAAAGGCAGCACAGTCTGCGGGGGTGTTGGACACTCCTCCCAGTTTTGTGTCATCAGCAAACTTGCCATTAGTGCGCTCTAATCCATCTTACAATTTCAGATAGTTGTAGAGAATGCTGAAGTCTCTTCTCTAAATCCTCTTCTTTTTTCAGTCTTTCCTCATAAGGTTTATTCTCCAGGCCCTTCACCAGCTTAGCTGCCCTCCTCTACACCTGCTCCAGCACCTCCACATCTCTTTTGTATTGAGGTGCCCAGAACTGGACACAACACTCAAGATGTGGTCTCATCAATGCCAAATACAGGGGGATGGTAAACTCCCTACTCCTGCTGGTCATGCCACTTCTAATACAAGCCAGGATGCCGTTGGCCTTCTTGGCCACCTGGGCACTGCTGGCTCATATTAATCTTTCTGTCAGTTATAACCCCCTCTCTGCCACACGGCTGTATAGCTACACCTCCCCAAGTCTTTAACATTGCAGGGGGTTTTTGTGCAGGACCAGGCACTTGGCCTTATTGAACCTTCTGCCAATAAGATTGGCCCATTGCTCCAATCTATCCAAGTCTCTGTGAAGATTTGAGGTGGGGTGGGATAGTTGATGGGCGAGCACCAGTGGGACAGACCTCTGGTCATAAGTGAAAACAGGTGACCTCTCGCTGTCCTAGGGTGAAATCAGAGCGCTCAGCTCGCTCCCTGAAATGTCTGTTCACCAATGCCCGCAGCACGGGGAAGAAACAGGAGGAGTTAGAAATCTGTGCCCAGTCAGGCGGTTATGATCTGGTGGCAATGACAGAGACCTGGCGGGACAGCTCGCATGACTGGAATGTGGTCACGGACGGCTACGTCCTTTTCAGGAGGGACAGGTCAGCAAGGCGGGGTGGAGGAGTTGCTCTCTATATGAGAGAGCAGCTGGAATGTACCGAGTTCTGTCCAAGGGCAGCAGAGGAGAGTGTTGAGAGTTTGTGGGTACATTTTAAGGGGCAGGCGGGCATGGGTGACACTGTTGTGGGTGTCTATTGCAGACCTCCAGATGAGAATGAGGAAGTTGATGAGGTCTTCTACAGCCAGCTGGCAGCAGCCTCACAGCTGCAGGCCCTGGTCTTCGTGGGGGATTTTAACTACCCAGACATCTGCTGGGAAACTCACTCGGCCAGCCTCCTCTGAGTCCAGGAGGTTCCTTAAGTGCATTGCGGACAATTTCCTGATGCAGATGGTGGAAGAGCCCACTAGGAGACGAGCACTGCTTGATCTTGTCCTCACCAACAAGGCGGGCCTGGTTGAAGCAGTGAAGGTTGGGGGTTGCCTTGGTTGCAGTGACCATGAGATGGTGGAGTTCACGGTCTAGCAGAACCACAACCCTGGACTTCAGGAGGGCCAACTTTGGCCTTTTCAAGCAATTGCTAGTGGACATCCCATGGGACAGGGTACTGGCAGGTAAAGGAGTTCAGGGTAGCTGGTCAACATTCAAAGACTACTTTCTTGCAGCACAAGAAAAGAGCATTCCAACAAGAAATAAGTCAAAGAAGGGAGCCAGAAGACCTGTGTGGTTAAACAGAGATCTGCTGGGCAAACTGAAGAGGAAGAAGAAAGCCTATAGGTCATGGAAGGAGGGGATGGCCACTTGGGGTAATTATAAGGCTCTGGTGAGAGAATGTAGGGATGCAACTGTGAAAGAAGGCCTCCTTGGAATTAAACCTTGCAAGAGAGGTCAAGGGCAACAAAAAGAGCTTCTTCAAATACATTGCAGGTAAAACTAAAACTCGAGGCAGTGTAGGGCCCCTGCTGAATGAGGTGGGTGCCCTGGAGACACAGGATACAGAGAAAGCAGAGATACTCAAGACCTTCTTTGCCTCTGTCTGTACTTCTGGGGGCGGTCTCCATATCAAGCCCCAGACTGCTGAGACTCCAGAGGAAGTTGAGGCAGGACAGGAGGCTGCCTTGGTTGATGAGGACTGGGTTAGGGATGATGATCTTTCAAGGTCCCTTCCAATCCCTAATGATTCTATGATTCGAAGAGCCTCCCTACCCGCTGGCAAATGAACACTCCTCCCTAACTTGTTTGTAGGTGTCACCTACAAACTTACTAATGACACACTCTATGTCCTTATCAAGATCATCAATACAGATCTTAAACAGAGATGGTCACAACACTGAGCCCTGAGGCACATCATTTGTGACAGGCCACCAGCTGGATTTAACTCCGTTAACCACCACTCTTTGGGCCCAGCCATTCAATCCAGCAGATTATGCACTTGTCTAAGTCATGACCAGCCAGCTTATCAAGGAGAATTCCATGAGGAACAGTGTCAAAGGCTTTTTGAAAGTTCAGGTAAAAAATATTTGTAGCCTTTCCCTCATCCAGTAGTTGGGTCATACTATCATAGAAAGAGATCAGGTTTGCCAGGCAGGACCAGCCTTTAATAAACTCATGTTGCCTGGGCCTGATCCCCTGGTTGTCCTGTATGTGAAGTGTGATGGCACTTGAGATGATGTGTTCCGTGACCTTACCTGGTACTAAGGTCAGACTGACAGGCCAATAGTTTCCCAGATCCTCCTTGTGTTACATTTGCCCCCTTCCAGTCCATTGGGACCTCCCCAGCTGGCCAGGAGTTTGAGTAAATAATGGAAAGTGTCTTGGTGAGCACATCTGCCAACTCTTTCAGCACCCTTGGGTGCAACCCATCCGGCCCCATAGACTTGTTTATGTCTAAGTGGTG